>CM070089.1:2574058-2576558 GCA_036178185.1 Liparis tanakae
AACGCGGATCACTGATTCATTCGTCTAAATGCCCAACCCTAATTCCTCCCCGCTTACCTTCACACTCGGTCCAGGGCAAGGGATCGGAGTTGAGAACATGTTTTTCACCAAACCCTGCTAACATTTGATACCGGACCATTAAAAGGAGCCCATTAAAAGGAGCGCCCTCTGGCTGAATCCAGAGTTGGGTACGCACGCCTAACTCACACCATTTCCTGCCGGGCGGGAGCTGGCGAGCACTTTGCTTGAGTTGGAAGTAGCGGCGGAGTCACAGCGAGGGTGTGTGTATGTGCTGTGGTGGGCATACTGATATCTGTGTGTGTGTGTGTGTGTGTGTCTGTGGTCAGATTAGATCAAAATGTTCTTTGTGAGGTTGAGGAAGAGACTCAAACTGTCTGTACTACATCAGTGGATCCAGTGCTGATCCTTGCTTGGGTTTTCTGAAAGTCCAGTTCTACTTGTTTACAGGCCGTCCCTCCAATCGGACAGGGTCAGACAGGAATGGCAATTTATGAAATGCGTTGACACGCTCTGGCAGGGGGAAGAGGAAATGAGACGGGAAGGTTTAACAATGGCGTTTCACAAGTTTCAAATTACGCAAACAAGATCAATCTCACCCTCACGCTCTGATTGGCTGGATATGAGCGACTGAAATGCAGTCGGACTGAAGTCTATCTATTCGCGAAAGAAGGAGAAATCGATGTGAAATCAATGTGGACCAAATGTTGTCATGGCTGTGGAATTAGGGTGAGGTGCCAGCATACATCCTGATTAATAATCTGCGATAAAGGCAGGGCCATCTAACCGGCATATTTTCTGTTTACTCCACCCATGCAGTACAAGAAGAAGACATAAGAGGAGAGGTTGAGATGTGTGACTCCGTCTGGGAACAAACTGATACAGCACCCGTACCTGCAGCTGAAAACAGTAAGACATGTTGGTGTATAGTGTAATACCACATATATATATTTACTTAATGTTTTCAGTGGAAAAGTATCATCATCCCATCTGTCCAAAATATATGTATATAAATGTATGTATATAAAAATCGAGAGAAAAAAACCTTTGCAGGGAAAACAGGGAATAAACTTTCAGGAGAGCAACAGAGGAGGATCCCTCTCCAGGATGGAGAGAACAATAGATGTAATGTGTACAGAAGGACAGATTTAGAGTTAAAATACATTCAATGAATATGACGAATATGAAGTCTACCGTAGTTTTCTCTCACACCACTTGAATTACAAAATGAAAAAACTCCCCTACCTCGCCTTCAAAGAATATGATGTCTGTATGTACATAACAAATGAAAGTGACTAAATTAAGCTACGCTTAATGTCGCCTTTTGATGTACATTCTAAATACATTAATAGAGTAGGCGATACTTGTCCCTCTGTTTACTCAAATCGAATCTCTCTAAGAAATGGTTCAGTAGAATGAGGATTATGTCCAGGCTGTCTAAGCGTAGGCCGGCGGTTGATGGCGTCCCTCTGCACCCATCAGTCTGTCATCGAGGCCTTGCGGCCATTGTTGTCTCCAAAACCTCCGTAGAGTCGGGCGGTCAAAACCCGACTGAAAACCCCCAGTTCCTGTTTCGATGAATCAAAAAGGCCCTTTGTCTGACTGACACACCCTCGCGTTTTAAAATACTAAAATACACAAATGACGTTTTGACTCACACACCAACCACAGTCTCTCTAAATAATTCTAGTTTCTTGCCATCCGTGTTCTGTTATTGGGCTGAAAGGTCAGTCAGTTGTTTCAGATCATTAGGAACGAATCAACCAAGTGTAAAATGATCTGTCTGTTGGGTATCAAGCCCTGTGACATAGAGGACATTGAATCTAGAGTTTGTTCAAACCGGCCTCGGTATGCTTGTCACAACGTGTTTGTTAGATTGTCGAACAGTGACATCGGAGCGGCGGTTGGGAATATTTGGACATTTCACCCAAAATAACAAATCTGCCTTGCATTACCAAAATCTTGAACTTGTTTTCTGATAATCTTTACCCCACTTTTCACTTGTCACGTGTACCACCGAGCGTGACGTGACGTGATGAGTGTTCGGATGAGAGGCTGTCAGAAACACGTGAGATTTATTGCGTCAAAATCATAAAGAAACAGATTTCTCATAGTGGGATGGGGAGGCGTCCTTTAAAACCATGCCGAACCCCCTTTTCTCAGAGGTTCATATCCATCTCTGCCTTGCCTGTCTGACATATATTCTAGATCAGGGGTGTCAAACTTATTTTCACGGTGGGCCACATCAGCATCATGGCTACCCTCTTAAAGGGCCGGAAACCCTTTAGAAGCTCCTCAAACATATTGTTAAATAACTCTCTTTGCATTTGATTATTGTTTATTTGAGTGTAGACATATTGTAGATAAGAAAACGTCTCTAATATTACAACATAAATCCATTTGATTTGAAACCTTCAAAATAAAAGCAGGGGAAATGTTGCTTCTATTTCCTTAAGAAAAGCTTTCAGGGGCCACTTAAAAT
>CM070089.1:2581558-2679058 GCA_036178185.1 Liparis tanakae
TCGTCCTTTCTCTCCTTTTCAAGGAGGGGAAATAGTTTGAGGAGAGATACGTCAGCCTTGTTTGTGTTTTAGAAAAGGAACTCTTGAGGCGTCTCCTGTGATGTGGGCTTTTTTCTCCGAAGGAATATGGATGTGCTGTGGGTCCTGTGGTGGTCACTCAAAGGATCATATCGGTTATTTGTTTTTACACTTTATAAATTACGGTATGCCAATAATGTAGACGGTCCATCATTCTATGTGTGTGTGCCTGTGTGTGCGCGTCTCTGTGTGTGTGCGCCTGTGTGTGTGTGTGTGTGCGTCTCTGTGTGTGTGCGCCTGTGTGTGTGTGTGTGTGTGCGCGTCTCTGTGTGTGTGCGCCTGTGTGTGTGTGTATGTGTGTGTGCGCGCACCTCTGTGTGTGTGTGCCTGTGTGTGTGTGTTTGTGTGAGTCTTGCTGACTTAAAGTATCCGTGTGTGTCTATGTGCCTGTGTGTGTTTGTGTGCGTGTGTGTGGGTCTGTGTGTGTTTCTCTGTGTATGTGTGAGCCTTGCTAAATTAAAGTATGTGTGTGTCTATGTGTGTGTGCGCCTGTGTCCGTGTGTGTGCACGTCTCTGTGTGTGTGTGTGTGTGTGTGTGTGTGAGTCTTGCTGACTTAAAGTATCCGTGTGTGTCTATGTGTGTGTGCCTATGTGTGTGTGCCTGTGTGTGTGTCTGTGTGTGTTTGTGTGTGTGTGTGTGGGTCTGTGTGTGTTTCTCTGTGTATGTGTGAGCCTTGCTAAATTAAAGTATGTGTGTGTCTATGTGTGTGTGCGCCTGTGTCCGTGTGTGTGCACGTCTCTGTGTGTGTGTGTGTGTGTGTGTGTGTGTGTGTGAGTCTTACTCTTACTGTAAAGTATCCGTGTGTATCTATGTGTGTGTGCCTATGTGTGTGTGCCTGTGTGTGTGTCTGTGTGTGTTTGTGTGTGTGTGTGTGGGTCTGTGTGTGTTTCTCTGTCTCTGTATGTGTGAGCCTTGCTAAATTAAAGTATGTGTGTGTCTATGTGTGTGTGCCTGTGTCCGTGTGTGTGCACGTCTGTGTGTGTGTGTGTGTGTGTGTGTGTGTGTGTGTGTGTGAGTCTTGCTGACTTGTATGTGTGTGTGTGTGTGTGTGCCTATGTGTGTGTGGCTGTGTGTGTGTCTGTGTGTGTTTGTGTGCGTGTGTGTGGGTCTGTGTGTGTTTCTCTGTGTGTGTGTGCCTGTGCTAAATTAAAGTATGTGTGTGTCTATGTGTGTGTGCGCCTGTGTCCGTGTGTGTGCACGTCTGTGTGTGTGTGTGTGTGTGTGTGTGTGTGTGTGTGTGAGTCTTGCTGACTTAAAGCATATCCGTGTGTGTCTACGTGTGTGTGCCTATGTGTGTGTGCCTGTGTGTGTGTCTGTGTGTGTTTGTGTGTGTGTGTGTGTGGGTCTGTGTGTGTTTCTCTGTGTATGTGTGAGCCTTGCTAAATTAAAGTATGTGTGTGTCTATGTGTGTGTGCGCCTGTGTCCGTGTGTGTGCACGTCTCTGTGTGTGTGTGTGTGTGTGTGTGTGTGTGTGTGAGTCTTGCTGACTTAAAGTATCCGTGTGTGTCTACGTGTGTGTGCCTATGTGTGTGTGCCTGTGTGTGTGTCTGTGTGTGTTTGTGTGCGTGTGTGTGGGTCTGTGTGTGTTTCTCTGTGTATGTGTGAGCCTTGCTAAATTAAAGTATGTGTGTGTCTATGTGTGTGTGCGCCTGTGTCCGTGTGTGTGCACGTCTCTGTGTGTGTGTGTGTGTGTGTGTGTGTGTGTGTGTGTGTGAGTCTTGCTGACTTAAAGTATCCGTGTGTGTCTACGTGTGTGTGCCTATGTGTGTGTGCCTGTGTGTGTGTCTGTGTGTGTTTGTGTGTGTGTGTGTGGGTCTGTGTGTGTTTCTCTGTGTATGTGTGAGCCTTGCTAAATTAAAGTATGTGTGTGTCTATGTGTGTGTGCGCCTGTGTCCGTGTGTGTGCACGTCTCTGTGTGTGTGTGCCTGTGTGTGTGTGTGTGTGAGTCTTGCTGACTTAAAGTATCCGTGTGTGTCTACGTGTGTGTGCCTATGTGTGTGTGCCTGTGTGTGTGTCTGTGTGTGTTTGTGTGTGTGTGTGTGGGTCTGTGTGTGTTTCTCTGTGTATGTGTGAGCCTTGCTAAATTAAAGTATGTGTGTGTCTATGTGTGTGTGCGCCTGTGTCCGTGTGTGTGCACGTCTCTACACGACCCGCCTCCCTCCGGGCTTTCCACTCGGCACGACCTCCATCTGAACCGCAGACGCAGCGCAGGACGCCGTGCTGTACGCACCACGCCATGTCTTCGTGGGGACGTCACCAACTGGAGGAACAGCGGCGGTCCGTCTCAGATGTGTGTCTATTCATGTGTCTATTAATCCAAATGTTGGTTCACAGAGATATTAAAAAGGTTGGGATAACAAGATGGGTCGTCTCCAGAGAAGAGCCGTTACGGGAGCTGGAAGGCTTCACATTAGTGTTGCCTTCAAGTGTTCATGCCATAATACGGACTAGATTGAGGAGGAGCCCTGATAACAAGGGGTGAGAACTTCGAGATTTACCTTATCTTATCTGATTTTGATAAGTCTTCCATTCCAAAGATGACATGATTCCAGGATAATGATCCTGGTACTGGGCAGGTTGGTGGGCAGTGGGTTCTGTTAGGTATTCTGGAACAGGGCACTTCGCAGACGGTGGAGAACAGGCTTCCGGACGCGCATGAATTAAATTATCAACATTTAATGGCAAGAAGTGTAAAACAATCAAAGCTCACGGCCGTGGTCTTCCTCAGCCTTCCGCCTCGGCGATACCAGGACAAGAGGGCGATTCGTCTTTTTCCCGAAGTTTTGTCACTCGGGGTCAAAACGGTGAAGTATTTTCACAATAAAATTTCCGTCTATTTTCAGTATTAAAGTCACCTTCACAATAAAAGTCCCTTATTATTGTAAGTCACGTCACAGATTTCAACCGGCTTCGTCGATCTATAATACTAACATACAGTCACTCTCATGAACATACATTAATTCTTGCCATTCACATTTGCATAGAGTAAACATTACCCCTATGCTTCATAATACATTAATAACAATATCAATATTCTAACTAATATTTTCTATTATAATATCTTTCTATATGTATTAATTTAAAACATAAGACCTCTGCAGATGTCTATCAAAATAAACTAGTACATTCATCACAGCATTGTTTGGGTATGATAAAATCCAGAGTGTTGAAAGTGAACCAGACTAAGAACAAACAACGAGTGGGTGGATCCTATGAAGCCCCGTGGAGCTGTGCAACTGTCTGTTACGTCTCTGGGGATTAGTCACTTCCTGTAACCGGCAGTCATATGACTTATTTTTAATTTCTAGCACATTTGGTTGGCGCAGCTTTAATTTTTTTTGATGAAATTTCAACGCAAATGGCCACAATGTGTGTTTGCTTTGATTGGAACGCTGTGTACCGCTAAATTAGTGTGAAAGGTCATCTGTGGGTACCTATGGGATTGACCAATGGGGACGTCCATCACCTAATCTTTATGAACCGAGATCTGCAAGTGAATGCAAGCTCCGGTTCTCGATGAAGGAGGTGAATCATGACCCATGGATGATGGGTGGTTGACGAACAGATGGAGGCATAAATGGGTGGAACAGATGGATGGATGGATGGTAGATAAACAGATATATAGAGGATAGATGGATAGATGGATAGATGATGGATGATAGATGGGTGGATACATGATCGATTGATGGGTGGTAGATGGATGGACGGATAGTTAGAGGATAGATAGATGATGGATGATAGATGGATGGATACATGATTGATTGATGGGTTGTAGATGGATGGATGGATGGTATATAAAAAGATATATAGAGGATAGATGGATAGATAGATATATGATGGATGATAGATGGATGGATACATGATCGATTGATGGGTGGTAGATGGATGGACGGATAGTTAGAGGATAGATAGATGATGGATGATAGATGGATGGATACATGATTGATTGATGGGTTGTAGATGGATGGATGGTATATAAAAAGATATATAGAGGATAGATGGATAGATAGATATATGATGGATGATAGATGGATGGATACATGATCGATTGATGGGTGGTAGATGGATGGATGGATGATAGATAGACAGATAGTTAGAGGATGGATGGATATATTTCCGTATGGTTTCTGAGTAGCATTGACCAATCGTGTTGGATCTTTGGTTGTAGGCAGGCGAACCGTCCGAGTGGAAAGTCAAAGAGGCGGAAAGCATCTGCCGAAATGCAACTTTCTGAACCCACCAGCTGTCATCTGACGACGATGTTGCGTCTTCTTTTTTTTAGCTACTTGTGAAACGATTCCCTCTCAAACTCAAAGTCCATTCTTACGTCTCGAGTTGCTGATCAGACACGAAATCGTGACCCGGATATCAGCCGGAGAGAGACAATGAAAGAACCCTAACGGCAATGCATTGCTAACGTTGGTCTGAGAGATGTGAACACACGTCGGGTTGCATACAAACGGCTCTTCAAGCTATTTGCGTAGTTGGCTAATTTGCAGACACCTGTTGGTTGGTTTCACAATGATGAAGGGTTGGCTTTGGGGTTGGAGCTAACTTTCACTCTCTGATCCCAGGAAACAAAAATCTACGATGGAATGTCGTCGGGGCTCTTCGGGGGATTTCTAGAGGACGTCATCATAACAGTGACGACTCTGTGATTCCCGTGTGTGTGTCTGTGTGTGTGTATGTGTGTGTGTGTGTGTGTGTGTGTGTGTGGGGGGAATGTTTTTTTCATACTGCGCTTGCCACCTGGTCTGCCCTCCCTCCTGCAACAGCCACTGGGCGGTTTCATCCCACCACAGCGCATACGCCTCCTTCAGGAAATGAATGTTAAGTGATATTTATTGCAAGCGACGTCGATAGTTACTGAAGGCATTAGAGCGTCAAATGGGGTCCTGGGACGTCCGCTTTAGGAGGAATAGATTAATACTGCGCTCATTTCACTCCAGAGGAATTGAGAGTCAAAGTAATGACGTTAGATTACAGGAGCCACTGTCTCTGTAATTCCCCCCCAAAATCTAATTAATTTAAAAAAAGGAACTCATGCACAAAGCTGAGAAGCAAATGTGTTTTAATTTGCCATATATTTATTTATATTTATATATATATATATATATATATATATATATATATATATATATATATATATATATATATATAAACAGTCATGTTTTCTTTCTATTTTTCTTGTATGCCTATTATACACAAGTAAAGTAAGTAAACTATGAAAACAAATTTATTAAACTAAATGAATCATTTCTTATACCATACACGGAAATACATGATGATTTCTGGGTAACACAAATGCTGATGTTTGACAATAGTGTGTGGGTGTATGTGTGTGTGTGTGTGTGTGTGTGTGCCCTAGTGGCCACCGGACTGAACTGCATGTGGTCTCAGACGCCGATTCAATACGTGACAGAAACAATCCAATATGTTTAACTAAGTGGACACCACGAGCAGAGGGAGAGTCTTGCAGAATAATCTTTTCATAATCTTTTACATAATTGCGTGGTGACGAGGGTTTAAACACTGAATGTTTGTGTTCCAGTGAAGCCGTCACTGACGGTGACTCATCCTGAGCATCTCTCTGATCCCCTCCCTCCAACCGAAAGCTGCAGCTTAGTTGGATAACGACGACTCACAGAAGACGCTTATTATTTGACCCCTAACAAAAAGATGTTATGAAAGGGGCCGATTACCTGCGCGGTGGAACCGTGACACCGTGACTCAGCAGAACTGGAACCAAGGGTCAAAAAAAAAAGAAACCTTACATAAATTCTCAATCGTCAGTGTGTGACGTCGTTTCTGCCTCTCTCTCTCTTGCAGGCAGCTAGACGGATGGAGCGCCTCGGGAGGAGAACATCACCTCCACCCGTGGGACCCGGAAGGCCAGGGTGTGTGTGTGTGTGTGTGTGTGTGTGTGTGTGTGTGTGTGTGTGTGTGTGTGTCACTTCCTGTAAGAGAATAGAACAGGAAAGTGAGAGTCGACAACAAGCGCTCGCCTTACCTTCACAATAGAATAGAATAGAAATATACTTTATTAATCCCATAAACAGTAGCAGCACCGATAAAACTAAACACAATAAAATATAAATATAAGAAAGAAAGATAGAAAGTGCATAAAGTGAAATATAAAATACAAAATAAAATATATATGTATATATACACAACATATATGTAATACAGCACAATAAAAAAATAAAAAAAAATAAAATAAAAAATAAAAATATATATATATATATATATATATATATATATATTTATTTATATATATATCTAGATACAAGGGAACCTTTCTCCCCTCAGAGCAAAAAAGAGTGTGTGTGCGTGTGTCTGTGTTTTTTTTTGTTCTCATATTTACTCTTATTTTAAAGAAAAGAACACGGAAATGCCTTTTTCTTATTTTTAAATCACAGGAACATTTAGTTGACGTCATGTGATGTTGAGGGTCGACGCTCTGTTGCTGTGTTGGACTGCAACAGCTGACCCTGACCTTTGACCTTGAAGAGACGACAAGCCCCCCCCCCCCCCCCCCCCCCAGTTAGCCACATCATAAAGTAACATCGTTCCCAGTGTTGCGGGGAAGCTTCTGGAAACATCACGTCGCCCTCTTGTGGCAGTCAGCAGGATTGCAGGACTCCAACAGTGTTCAACCACATGTGACAGCATGGTGAAGTATTGTGACGTCAGTGTGTGTGTGTGTGTTTATGTGTGTGTGTTTGTGTGTGTGTGTGTGTTTGTGTGGGAGAGGGGCTATCTGTTTCCAGCCTCCTCTCCATCCACTGCCTACCCTCTGCTGTCCCTTAACCCCCCCCCCCCACCCATTTACCTCATTAACCTGTCACTGGTCACCTGACACTCTTCAAACACCTGTAAGAGCCTCTGGGAACAAAGCAGCGTTTACCGCGGCCTCGTCGTCATGACGACGATACCGGTTACATAAGTGCCGGGCGCCGGTTCCCACAGACGGATGGCTCGCGGAGGAGGCCTTTGTGCTGTGACACGAGACACCACACACACACACACACACACACACACACACACATACACACACACACACACACACACATACACACACACACACACTCTGCTGGTATGTCAAAGACGTGTGATAGAATAGAATAGAATAGAATTATACTTTATTAATCCCCAAGGGGAAATTTGTGGACACAGTAGCACCAATAAAATAAACACACAATAATAATATATAAATATAAGAAAGAAAGATAAAGTGACTGTGCATAAACTATACAAAGTGAAATATAAAATACAAAATAAAATACATATGTATATATAATATATATACACACAACATATATGCAAATACAGCAGTGTAAATTAAATTAAATAAGATGCAAAGTGTGTGTATGTTATTGCACTAGTTTCTGGCAAGAGATGAGCCACGTGACCCAAATATGGTGTAATACAAAGTCAGTACGCATCATATATAGACATGTATGTTTGTGATGTCCTGAATGAGGCCTCAGCGTGGAGCTGACGGCGCCCGCTCCGAACCGCCCGGCGCCGTCAGCCTCGTCTGCTGTGATGTAAGCTCCGTTTGAATTTCTCTTTTCTCTCTGCCACCGGAGGCAAATGTTCACGTGCCGGCTGTCCATGTCGCTGTGCTGCTATGACAACCACCTTCACGTTTAACAAAGATTTACTCACAAAAAGAAGCGGTGTCACGTCTTTTTGTTGCCGGCCCTCGTCTGCCTTCCGCCTTTCGCCTTTTTCTGCCTTCCACCTTTTTTCACCTTCTACCCTTTTCTGCCTTCCGCATTCCACCTTTTCCCACCTTTTTCAGCCTTCCCGCCTGCCACCTTCTGCCTTTTTTCACTTTCTACCTTTTTCTTCCTTCCACTTTCCACCTTCCGCCCTCTTCTGCTTTCGACCTTCCACCTTTTTCAGCCTTCCCACCTTTCCGCCTTCCCGCCTTCTGCCTTTTCCCACCTTTTTCCGCCTTTTTCCGCCTTCCCGCCTCCCGCCTTTTTCCACCTTTTTCCACCTTTTACTTCCTTCCCGCCTTCCGCCTTTTCTGCCTTGTGTCAATTTTGTTACTTTGAGATAATTTACAATACATTTATTTATTTGTTGACTTATTTGAATGTTTCCCTCAACTCTCAATTATTTAGTTAAATGTTAGATTTTGTCTGAAAAATCACTTCCTTTACCCGTCCACAACATATAGCGTTTACAAAATAAAATGGATGCTGCTCTTGAACTCTTTGGATTAGAGCCATTATCCATGATTCTCTTAAGTTTCCCAAACAATATTTAATCAAAGTGACATAAAATATATATATTATTTTATCCTACCTTTTCGTGCTTTGTTTGGTTTTGCATGTCAGAAAAGTGATACTGAGACAATGGTTTACAATCATAGAATAAGGAGGCTATGTTCAGTCAAACAATGTGTACTTTGTAACAGTTGAGTGACGATTCAACAACTGCCTGCCATCCCCAACCAGGTATAAGTAGTATTAGCCTTGAGGAACTAATGAAATACTATATATTAAAAACACACAGATGGAACAAGTGATGGAGCTGCGATACCAAAACAAACGTCTTCCCCCAGAGGCTGGTTTCACATGGTGGTTTAGATGTGTGTTCCCATTGTCTAGCACCATTTGAAATCAGTGTTCTTGAGGACAGGAGGACCGCTCCGGCAGTGAGCCAGCCTCTGGAGGACAAGTGCAGGACTACTGGCCTTCCTCCTCCTCCTCCTCCTCCTCCTCCTCCTCCTCTTCCTTCTTCCTCCTCTAAAAGATAACTGATTTCTTCTGGTGCATAGAGCCCGCTGCAGCCTTCTAGCACCATTTGAAATCGGTTATGCAGCTGTGGATCAATGCATCTGAGAGTCTTCAGGAAAAGCCCAGGACGAGAAGTAGAAGAACGTGACCTTTGTTTCCTGACTGAAGCTGGAAGGTTAAAGGCCGCTCGCCGATGTTGTTTTCAGAATCTACCACAAATAGATAACAACACAATCTCAGCTCTGATGAATCTTACTTGTGTCTTTTATATAATAAAACATGTGAGTTCATTACTTGTCATTTACACTACCAGCAACAGGTCAATGGTACTCTAGTTCCCGTTGACCACCACTAGAGGCTGATAGAAGTCACACAGTTCACCTCCCTGGTTATTGAGGCCTTTTTAAAATACCCAACAAATGCACCTTTTACATCCCAATGTGTTCATGTATTTGTATTTGCTATAACTCTTTAAATGTGTTGCATTAAAATAAGATGACTGAGTCACAGTAGAGAGGAAAAAAGATGACCACAAAGACTTTCCCTTATCTGTCCACGCATCTTTTTTCTGTTGTTAATCTATAAAATGCTATGGCGATTATCTGAAAAGAGGGGCGTTGTTTACGGCCAAAATGATACAGTAGAAGTGCCAAAAGTCACAAGAGATTAGATACTGAAGGGTGCAATGCAGTCTGAATAACTTTGCATGTGAAGTTTTACAGTATGTAAATAAGAGCTGGAAGGAATATTTTTTTCCCCCTTTCCAAATAAGCTCTTTCCATCTGATGGAAATGGGTGCCCAAAGCTCACAGAGGACCAAAGGCTGTCTCTGTTATAGGTTTCACTCTATAAATAACTGTAGATTGAGACTTCAAAACACTCACTGTGTAGTATTAAATAAGGTTTAAAGGGAAAGTGCATGCCAATATAAAACATGTATAATGTATCTTGTACCTGTAGTGCTATTTTACCATCTAAAAGCGGCCTATGAGTGGCCTATGTTTTGAGAGACCAACCATAAAGATGTCAGCATTCTCTCCAGTATAATGAAAGTCGATGGCACTCGGCTTGCGGTGTTCAAAAGCGCCCGGAAATTATTATGAAATCTTCTCACATTGCATGCAGTTGTTGGGTATTTTTGCGTGACTCTTGTGTACAGCGGTGCATCCACAAGTGTGGGAATCATTGATTGAGTAGAATGGCCATACTATTTCTATAAGCCTATACATAACCTTTAGCCGATCTATAACCTAGCGAAAGGTTATATATAGAATATATATATGCTATAAGCCTATATCTAACCTTTAGCTAGGTTATATATAGGCTATAACTCTATACAAAGGTTATATATAGAATCAGAATCAGAATGTTGTTTATTGCCAAGTAGGTTTATACCTAGCTGGAATTGTCTCTGGTGTATATGGTGCATACAGAACATACAGGACATAAAAACACAAACGGTACTGTATAGTAAGTAAAATACATAATACAATATGTGCAAACAAAAATAGGGCAGGAGTGCAAAAGTGAAAAAAGTGAATGTGCAAAAGTGCATGTGCTATAATCAGTATGACGTGTGGGCAATATATAGGCTATATATTACCTATAAATAGCATATATATAACCTATATATATCCTATATAACTTATATATAATATATATATATATATATATAATATAATATATAATAATAATAATATATAATATATAATAATATATAATATATATATATAATATATATATATATATATATATATATATATATATATATATATATATATATGGGTTATATATAGGCTATAAACCTAAACTGCAAAGCCAAAGTAAATAATCCACTGTGTTACTTTGGTTCATGGTCAGTGTTCTTTCTTTTCTATGAGTAACGTCTTAATAATGTGAGTCTTGAATGTAAAACCTAATAAATACTGTGTATCTTCAGGAGCATGACATGATGACAACCACTCCGGCCTGACTCGGTGTTCTGTCATTTTCTGCTGCCTTGTCAGAATTTGCTACCGCTGCATAAACCGATAGGTGTGTCTATCGATTCATGCTACCCTATCTGATAGGATGTTATTGTACTATCAAAATATGCTTTTCTTTCAAAGTTCAATGTTTCACTTTTCACTGTTAAAGTGTTTATCTTCAACACTAAATACCCTAATAATAAACCAGTGCTTTATTATGATAATGTGAACAAACTCATGTTTACAATAATTTGTTGACACAAAAGAAATAGCAACTGCTTATCACTCATTAATCTACATGTCATTACTACATATTATTACTACCTGTACAATATACATGCTGAATGTACTTTTAACTAGGGAAATAATCGGGATTTTGAGGATGTCACTCCCCGTTATCAGACGTGCATCGACAGGGTTGCAAAACATTATGGGCGTGTCAAAAAAAACTCGGAAATTCGACTCGGCGCATGCGCAATACCACAAGGTATCAGTTCTCGACAAGTAGCATGAAATGATAGAACACCGGTCGTATTACGTCATCTGCCCTGGAGTTGAACTAATCTGGCCCCGCCCCTTCTGCGTAACATCCGGGAAACGAGCTCCTCCGTTCTCCCGTCATTGGTCGCTTTTTGGACATCCGCCACATTCAAATAAACCGTGGAGAGCCTCCGCCGTCATAGTAGAGCCGGAGAATAACTTAGAGTTATTGTTATTGTCCGGGCCCCGGCATTGAGATGGGGGATGTCGGGGAGGCGCGAGCTCCCGCTTCGACGTCAGAGAACCCCAAAAGACCTCCGAGCTCCGGGGCCCTGAAGAGGGTCTGTTCAGCCGGTGAGGAAGAGCCTCCTCTGGGGAACAGCAGGAGTCTGAGACGGTGAGTCCGTCAGTCCAGACTCTCAATGAAACGCGCTAAATTAAAAAGTAACAATACAAACTGCAGTGACAGTTTAATTAACTAGTTAGCTCGTCCTGGGTACACGCTGAGCTAACGGCGGCTAGCAGCTTTAGCTCGCCGAGTTCCCACATTAAAGTCTTAATAGTCTTTTAACGAGGCGGTTAGAACTCTCAGAACTTCCGCGTTCTATAAATAGGCTACAATGTTTCATTCTGTTAAACTGCGTGTGTCTAGTTGCTGTTGCGTCAAACCGCCACAAGGTGGCAGCAAAGAGCCGCTGTGGCCTCGTTGAGCCTCGTTCTTTGGCCTTGTTTCCTTGTAGAAGTTACAAGTCTTTTATTATCAGATGCACAGAATGACACAGGGTCAGATTGGGCACTGAAATTCTTAGGACAAGGCACCACACAACAACTACCACAGCATAACACAGCAACATAATACAACATAACATGACATACTCTGAGTACTCAGAGTACTCAGTACTCTGACACATATAATAACCTTACTAAATGTGCAAGATAAATATACAATACAGCATGCTAAGACATATACCAAACCTATACATATAATACTAACATATATACATATAACATATAATACAAATATAGTAACATATAATAAACTAAACTAAACTACATACAATGGGAGTAGCAGGTAGTGCAATAATTCTGATAAATATGTACTTGCCGTGTAAGTACAAGCAGTGATTGAAAGTGACAGTGTCTGAAAGTGACGAGTGCAAAAGTGACGATAGTGTGTCAATGTCCATTTAGCAGCCTGATGGCTCTCAGGACAACAAAATAAAATAAAGATATATATATATATTACAGCAATATGAAGTCATTTGAATGCTGACGATGTGTCTTGGTGACATTAGTTATAGTTTATTCTGCAGCTTTATTATTTTCTTATTATGGTCTCAGCCACTCTGGTTCAGATCCATGATCCCCATATTGAATCATTTATAAAACATGTTTGTTAATGGTTGGTATCAATACATTTGTATTTCAGCTGGCTGGTTGTTGAAAATGGCAATCTTAACTTGCATGACCTCCATATATGCGTACAAAACGTGTGTGTGTGTTTGTGTGTGTGTCGCTAACTCTTCACAGTAAATCGACGTGTTTGATTATTTACAAAAAGATAAGTCTTAAGACAGACTTTGAACCTATTCTTTCACTAAAATCCTTAAAATGAAATGAAGGCAATCCCAGTTTGTTATGAGCTTGAACTTTCCAGTGGCAGTAGACCATTGTGTGTCAGCAGTGTATTCCCAGGCACCACAAGCGCCTATCATTGTCCCGTCAGGTATTCTCCGGACAACTTAAATATCATAATTGTTATCAATACAGTGAGCTGCATCTGGTGAATTCTTTAGACTGGCTGACATACAACATTGGAATGTTTTTGGGAATACAAACTCCTGGGAACTTATACTAGACTCTTTATTATTATTTTTTTTCAAAGGCTTTTCCATGTTGTGTGCCAAAGTGGCCCCGCCCTGTCCAGTGCCCAACCAGCTCTGCAGACAAACATGGAAAACCATCACCCCACATTTGACCTCCATAACAAGGTTTACGATCAGGGAGAGAAAATAAGTTTTGATTTCCCAAGTCGTGAGTAGACTGGCATTAAATAGACCAACGGCAACAAAGGAAAGTTTCAAAGCTCGTGGACTCGGCGTTGTAATTTCTCTGTCCTTGTAAAGCGCTTAGGGAGAACGGCACGTTGCATGGGCGGAGGCCGGGTTATGGGGACGCTCTCTTTTTGTGCGGTTTAGGTCTAGGAAGACGGATGGGCACAACAAACATCATTTCAATTCCGACTATATCTGGATTAAAACACAGATTAGCACTTCAGTAACTCTTAAATATCTCTTATTATGGTACTTTTGTAGTTTGACTATGTTGAGGAAATGTTACTTTCTGTATTTTTGTTCTTCTTAGTTTGTACTCTAGGTTGAAATGCACTTATTGTAAGTCACTTTGGATAAAAGCGTCTGCTAAATGACGTGTAATGTAATTTCATGACAAAATGAATACAGAAGCAGTTTGATCACATTGAAGAGGCCACGTGTGAGCCAGGGTAGGAGATGTACATCATGTATTTTAGGGGGCAGTTTTGTCCCGTACTGACTGAAATCGAGGGACATTTAAAAAGAAATCAGGGGCACCATTTGAAACTTGTGAAACAACATTTAATAGTTGAAAAATATACTTATTTATGCTTGCCGTATATGAGCAATTATCATAAAAATGGCAATAATAATACTATTAAGCAGTATTCTACAGATTGAAAGTGTTTTCTTAATTTTTTTTAAACGGAACAAACGAAAAACATAAATCAGACAATCATATTAAATTGTATTCTTATTTCTTTGTGTATTTATTGTTGCTACATTTTTGTTTTAATAACTAACAATTTAGTCATTTTTTCTAATTCAAAATGTTATTTATAGATTTTTGTTGTGTACCTAGCTAGTACAGGCAATACAGATGGGACACACGCAACAAAGCTATTCAATTATATTTTTGAAGGGCAGTTTTGCCCTTTGCCCTTCCGTTTCTCTGACGCTGGTGTGAGCGCTCCTGTGCATGCCTTCCACAGTATTGGCCGAGAGGGGGGTCAGCGGGAAGGGGTGCTTCAGTTTCAGTCGGCTTCAACAAACAAGGGCAGGGCTAACTGGGATGCTAATACGCTGACTCACGGCCCGCGTACGATCAGGTACGCGGGGAGGAAAGACCTTTGTCCCCCTCGCTGGTGGCACCGAAGGACAACGTTGAGATATTGATCACGTGTTCTTAAAAAAAAAGCTTTCACAGAGTCGTCATCCATTGAGGGGTTTTAGGTCGAGAGACCTGATAGTTTGCAAAGATGTTTTCAGTAGAAGTACAATGTAAAGTAAATGGCTAATGACAGGGTTCGTACGGTCATGGAAAACCTGGTAAAGTCATGGAATTTTAAAATGGTAATTTCCAGGCCTGGAAAAGTCATGGAAAAAACTTAAATCATAAAAGTTTTGGAAAAGTCATGGAAATTTGTTAAAATCACATGTTCATTTACACCGAGTTTGAAATAATTTACACGTTTTTTAAAGAAAGCCGCTCGAAATATAAGACGGCACACGCTCTCAACATGAACATTTTCAAAAATGTTCATGTTTATACCAAGATTTTCAGTTTGGTCTTGGAAATTTGGTGAAAAGTCATGGAAAAGTCATGGAAATCTCATGGAAATCCATTGGTCAAAATGTGTAAGAACCCTGTAATGATTAGATCAACCAAATATGAAGTTGTTTTTCATCCGCCCCATAAACTGTTTGGATGTCGTCGTCATGACGTCACTTATTGGTTTGTCGACTGTCGTTTTTAAATCTCGAGTTCGACACTTTGGCCATCAAGTTCTTCTAAAAACATTTTTATTGTTAAATGGAAGTGACCATATTTGGACTGCGGAGGAGCGACGTAAAGACGTTATAGGGTTCTGGGAGCGACCCGTCAATCACAGGTATCCCCGCCCTAGAGCGTCCCTTTCTTTATGGTCTTCTAAATGAACATCATGCTGTATTCAAGAAGATTTGAAACTATAGATTGAGACGTAAGCTTGTGTTTACAATGTTTATCACTGAGGGAATAAATCAAGAGAGAAGTAGAGTCATTTATATAGACTTCTATGCAACCAAAGGAGTCGCCCCCTGGTGGTCAGTAGAGAGAATGCATGTTTAAGGCACACAGGGGGTTGGGTGTCTCTCAAAAACACTTTGATGAAATACAAAGGGTACCGGCTCATGGGATGATCTCACCAACGGCTACTTTGGGCCCTTTTTGTAGCCCAATTGCTCGACTCAATGTCCCAGATTTCCCTTTTTATTTTTGCAAAATTACTACATGGAAAGTACAATGTGAAAGTTATATATTAATGATAACAATTGGGTCTACATTTATTACAAAGATAGTTTTTCCTCTCTTTTTTCCAAACTGGTGTCATACAAATTCTCAATACAGGTGGTGTCTTTTTCTTCTAGTCCAGATTTCTTTTAAATTAAACCCGATAATGACAAATTCTCTCTAACACAACACAGTGTCCCTTTTCTGCAGTCTGTCGAGACTCACTGAGTTTCATGAGCTCCACACTTCCTTCTAGGGCAGTCGTGAGACCGCTCTCATGTTTCATCCGTGTGAAATAGATCGTAGGTACACGGTGGATGTTCAGCGCGGCTTTGATGTTTTCCGTCTTGTTGCGTTCGGCCACTCAGTTGTCCCCAGGGTGGCTTCGTCCAGACTCCAAAGGGGGACTCTACAGATTTGGCCATACGCTCCAAAGGAATAAAGGGCAGCATTTCAACACAATACACAGACCACCCCTTTAATGATCACACAGGCTGAAGATTAGTTATTGAGACGGATTAACAGGAAGCATGGCTGGTTTTGGAAAGCTGCGGGGGGTGGGGGGCGGATTCCCAAAAAAGGCAAAGTTGTCCACTGCCAAAACATTCTGAAAACAGTAGGAAGATGACTTTGTCCCAGTTATTGTCCCAGTAAGATATGACGGTAAGCTCGTAAACATCATCCTGGTTAATTTCTTCAACTTTTTGGGATTGTGAAACCAGACGTTTTGACATTTGATCAGCATTTCATATCTGGACTTTCTACATCATATTCTGAGGCTAGGGCCCTTGCTTGTGTGCAGTGCCGACCTGTTGGTGTGAGTTTATTATTTCCCTGTGCTCTTTCATTACATTCCACAGAGGTTAGGATTCTGCCGTGAGACTTTAGGTCAATGAGCAGAAGAGCCGTCATAATTAATGGCTGCTGTCTCTTCCCAGCATGCCTTTCTTTCTACAGCAGTTTGAGGAATTGGACTTGGCCAATAGCCTGATGATACAACGGTTGTCGGGTAGAGTGTGTGGCCCAGATTGTCATTTCTTTGAGCAACAGGCCACGATGCCGGTCAGCTCCTCTGGAAGCTCCGCCCACTCAACACAAGCCTCTTCCTTACCGTCAGCCATGACTTCTTCTACTGGGGGGGCTGAATGATGAATTACCTTTTATTATTGGTCTGTTTTAACGATTCATTTAAATAATTTAAAACTTAGCAACTCCAACATGATAAAATACATTTTTAACGGAAGGCTTAATATATAGAAATCGTTTGTCGTTTCTGTTGAAGCCTCTACAGCAGCGGTCCCCAAAAAAGAAAAAGTGGATACAAAAAAAATCCCCCCAAAATTGTAATCGAAGATCTCCAACAAAAGCTCTGAAAATATTTGTCATATGTATCGCCGGTGCGTGAACATATTGTCGGTCCGTGGCTCAAAAGGTTTGGGACCGCTGCCCTACAGGTTATATATATACATAAATATATGACGATGCATTAGCTAGACTGACAGTAGTTCACCATTTAGTAAAGAGCATCGATTAGGGCGAACGAATAAATCTACATTTTAATTTTAATTGCAATATGGCTTGCTACACCTTTCAAACCACAATTGATCTCAACATATTGTTCATAATTCTACAGAATAAGAATGTTATAAAATTGATCAATCTCTCCCGCATCCATTGGGACAGCTGATCAGGTGGATCTGACATCGTTTAACCACCAAAGAAGAGCAAGTTTAGAGAGTGACGTGTAGTGAGGTTGAGGGCACTTCCTGTGCCGGAGGGCCAAGTCAACTCAGCCCGTTGACAGTTTATAAGTCTGAACAGCACCTGTGGCGACCTTTGACCCCCTCGCCCAGGACACCCAGGGAGCTTCTCTTTTTCCTTCTCTCTTGTTGTTCTGCAAACACATGCTGTTTGTCCTGAGCACCTTACAGTAGCATGGTGGTCCAAACAGGAAGCTCACGGAGTTCATTAGTGTGCCCACTGAGCCCCCCCCCCCCCTCATCCATCCAACAGGTCTGTAGTTTACTGGGCCTCAGATCGTTTGTCTAGTTCAGCTATGGTGGATATTCAGTTAACTTCAGCTCTCCAGTGCTATTGGTCCCACACCACCTGGTGTGCAGCGTTGGGTTCTTTCCAACAGCCACTGCAGAACGATTGGTCAATGACGTTCCGATGTACAAACACTGCGTTACGGTAAAAGACTGTAAATGATTGCAGAGCCTCGAGTAGAACTGAAACAAACGGTTGTTTTCATGGCCTGTCGATAAATCTGAATCCCCTGGCCAACCTCCAAAGACTCAAAGAGATGCAGTTTTATAAAGATATGTGCCCCCCCCCACACACACAAATAAATGAGATTCCCCAGAACAACCTCTTCAAAGGTCTTGTTTTATCTGGCCAGCAGTCCAACACCAAAAGATATTCAGTTTTTAACAATACAAAACCAAGAAAGGCAGCAAATCGGCGCTTTTGGATGGAACCAGAGAATGTTTTGTGTTCTGAAGAACCGTTCATGTTCTGAATAGTTATTAATATTGATTGAGGAGATTGGATCAGTTGTACTTTTTTTGGAATGCCTCACCCAGGCTCGAACTCCAGCGGCCCCCAAATCACAAGTAAGTTGAATTTCAAACCCCTGACTTCAATGGAGGAGCTGCTTGTCCCCCTGTTACGAGGTGTCAGAGATGGGGGGGGGGGGGGGGGGGGGGCTCGCAGCTGCCTGAAGGAGGACAGTCGGGTCGATGGATGGAGGCCAACTGGAGCGGCAGTATAACTGGAATGAGTCGGCCGTACCGGGGACACACACGCAGAACAAGTGTTTCTGAGCAGCGCCGCATTCTCCGCATTACTGGGGCTTTTTTAAGTCTCAACATCCCCCCCCCTCCCCCCGCACCATTTATGCTCATGTGGGAGATGATGCTTTACAAACACTAAGCGACGTAGGAGTCTGCAGAGTGATGGGTCCCTTAAACGCACTCCAACGCGTTTTAACGTCTTCTGCTTGAATTTCCACAAGAGTTCATTTGTGGCATTGAAGATGGCTTCTCTTCATCTTTTTGAAATGTAAAAATTGGTTGTTTAAAAAAGAAATTCAGTCCCCAAAGTTTGGGGAAAAGTCACAGAAATGTTTTACATTCATATGTTCATACACGCTGAGTTTGCACGAAAATTACAGGGTGGCGGGCTGAGATTTCAGGGTGGCGGGCCGCCCCCCCTGTTATAATGGTAGGGGATACACTGATATATATATATATATATATATATATATATATATATATATATATATATATGTGTGTGTATATGTAGGTAGATAGATAGACATAGGGGTGCAACATTTCTACAAAAAAATACCACGTTGTCTAATATCCAGTCATAACTTTTGCCTCCAAAAGTTATGACTGGATATTAGACTCAGACATAAATAAAGGGGGAAATGCCAGGAATCCACTTTAAACAGATTATTCAGAAAGCAAACTGGCGCTTTTTCAAGTTGTGTTTTTCAACAATAAGTGCAGCGTCACCTCCTTGAGGGACGTTGATGCATTTTTAACTAGATTCCTTCTCAGTGAACAGTTTACTTTCATGGCTCAGTTATAGTTCTGTGAGCTCCATCAGGCATAAGGTCAACACATCAAAAGACCAGAAAAACAAGAAAAATATCAAGTACACTCGAATATAAATAAATGTTAAAAAGCAAACGACATGCATTTGTAAATATTTCAAAAAAACGTCTTCAGAGTTATTCCTGAAACCTAACGTGACTCTAAAGCCTCTAGATGGGATACGGTGTTAAACCTCTTGTTCTTGTTTTCCTTCTCGCCGACAAGCGCTGACGTGTTGTGTAATTGTCCTCGACGCTTTTTTGAATAACACCGATCACACCGATTGAAGAGATGTTATGTGACATGAAGAAGCTCCATTAAGCAGAGCAGGGATGTTCTGGAGGGTCGTGGAGTCTGAGGAGAGTCCCCCCAAAAGGCCAGGCTGTCCTCTTTGGGGCGGGGGAGGTGTAGGGATGCATTTAAAAAGAGGACTCCTCCTTCCAACACACATGTACAGCTTAGCAGTTGATGAGTTCTCTTTTTTTTTCTTCTTTGTTTTTTTTAAGGAAGTGGACCGGGGCTCCTCATGTTCCCCTTCCCGAGGCTCCTTGTCTGAGTCGGAGGACGAGCGGCGAGGCGACGCCATGCTGAGGCTGTGGTAGGTCTCCATGAGCCCCCCCCCCCCTTTTTATTGAGCTCACCCCGTCATTGGCTTTACTCACTTTAGGTCAAAGTGGACTCCATTAGATCCACCTGAGTCATGTTTCTCCACCGCGGTTGGGTTTTGATGGACCACCTTTCGGTGATGACACCATGCGGGCCCGGTAGACGTTTAAGGATGCATTGAGCTTCTGTTCTAATCGTGCACTCTCCCGTCCCCTGTCCCCATGGCTCATTGTTCAGGTCGCTGCGAAGAGGAAGCTCCTTCACCTTCCTCACCCCGGGACCCCAGTGGGACTTCGGTCTGGTGAGTGGTCCTGTTATTACTCGTGGTTCGTTGTAATAGCCGATCACATCGGGCTCTGGGGAGGACGAGGCCGGGTGCTCTAAAGCCACGACTACCCCCGGGCGTTATTTACTTTATATTCTATATACAGAACTTCCATGATGGATGCACATTCCTGCAGACTTCTGTACTCTCATGCACACTGGGAGTGGAACTCCGGTGGAGGTGGGGGGAGGGGCTTCCCGTCACGGCGGAATGTTTTGGCTTTAAATCTTCGCCTCTCGATTTTTTTCAACAATGTCTCGGAAAGTGTTCGGCGCTGTTCATCGTCACGGCTGATCGGACGGCAGCTCCCTGTTGGCCGGCGGCCACCGTAATTAAGCAATAAGGTACGAGAGGCAGTACTGTATCGTCAATAAAGTATGTGTTCAAGGGTGTTGTTAGCAACCGGCAAACCCTTGAACAGTACTTTATTGTAGATACAGTACTGCCTCGAGTACCTTATTGCTTTTATAATACGGTCACCAGCGACGTTATAAATAGTAAGCTGCCTTTCAGCACAAAATAGTTGTTGCCAACAAAAGTTATGCATCGCATTTCAGTAGCCGAGAGAAAGTATTCCCCCCCGTTAGCTATGCAACGGACAAACAGCATTGTTTACATCACGTTCGTTAGCCTAGCTAAAGGAGGGTAGATAGTTAGCTAGTTCTCGCAACATCTCATTAATTCAAATTGCTCATTTTATAAAAGTTGCCTTTAAAATAACAACAATGACAATGGGACACTTTCAATAAAATAATATTTATTAAATGTTTCATAGGCACTGGGTCTATGTTAGCTATGCATGCTCAAACAGACTTTAACGTTGCAGAATCAGACAGTGAATAAATTGCCCAGCTATTTATATTATCGGCTGCTAATTTATCGGCTATAATTTCATCATCAGAGTTTACACTCGATCGATTACATTTCCCAGTATTGGTCGATATGATTTATGGCGCCCGATATAAATTTTACATCCCTGATTACAGCGGTGCGTGTGTTTTTCAGGAAAATGAGCATCTGTTACAGATTCATAGACTCCCTGGCACGCGGTCTGACTCTTGGTTTTATGTTATTGTGATCTATAACCACACTCTCCGTCCAAAAGCCTTGTTTCACTTGATCTTCTGCTTCTTCGAATGCTATCAAGTGGATCTGTACACTTGGCTCAACATTCCTGGAATACGTTCCCCGAGTACATCTCCACGGACCCGTGATCGGGTTGGCCAGAGAGCAAACGCCGGATAAAGGAGATCCAGCCTGCTCCGATTTCTTATCCGGACGAGCGTCATGCAGGGTTCGTACGGTCATGGAAAACCTGGAAAAGTCATGGAATTTTAAAATGGTAATTTCCAGGCTTGGAAAAGTCATGGAAAAAACTTAAATCATTAAAGTTCTGGAAAAGTCATGGAAATGTGTTAAAATCACGCGTTCATTTAGGCCGAGTTTGAAATAATGAATGTGATTTTTAAAGAAAGACGCTCAAAATATAAGCCGGCGTACACAATCAACAGACAAAATTCTCAAAATTGTTCATGTTTATACTGAGATTTCAGTTTGGTCATGGTAATTTGGTGAAAAGTCCTGGAAAAAACTTGGAAATCCACTGGTCAAAATGTGTAAGAACCCTGATCATGGCCTCCAAGCCGCTGCCCCCTTGTTAGAGCGGCCCCGCCTGCGGCGTTCCAGTCGACCCCGAAATGAGACGCGCTGATTAGGAGCAGGAAAAAGAGTGAGACGAGTACACGGCGAGCAGCGTGACCGAGTGGCGAGGACATCCAGCTTCTTTTTTAAAACACATTTTTATAACAGCTTCCTGAAACTCAATCCGTCGGCAGTCTGAAGGCCGAGGAGGAGGATTGAAAGCGGGCCGACGGCGGCTCTTTATCTCGTGCCAGCCTTGGTTCTCAAAACATGGCACGCTTAGAAAGCCATGTGGAGCTCGTTAGCTCGCCCTTTCAACCCCCCCTCTCCCCTTCCCCGCGCTCTTTCGTTCTGTCATTTATAAATCTAACGAACAGCAATAAAAGAAATCCTGGAAGTGTATTTGGTCTCGTTGCCCTTCCTTATCTCAAACCTTTGCCAAGGCTTTGAATACGATGTAGCCAAGCGGTTTGGCTTTGAAGTGTTTTTTTTTGGGGGGGGGGGGGCTAGGTACAGGTGGGGTTGCGTTCAGGCGAACCGTTGGAAGCGGCCACGGCGAGCATTCCCCGGGCGCTCGGTGCGTTCGCTCTGACTACATCGAGCATGAGGCCTCGAGGGGCTTGTTTCTGTCGCGGGAGTCGGGTTTCCAACCGCCGGTGCCAAGCCGAAGCGGATCAAACCGGGCCGGCGTCCGCTGGAATGCAACGGTGACAGACGGCGAGTCGGGTCCTGGGCTTTTTGTCTCTCCGAGGCAACAAGTCGAGGCGGCTGTCAGGAGATGTCAGAGGCATTCCAGCTTCTCGTGGCATGATGCGTGATTTTTTTAATGTGGATAAACACCGATGATAATAACTGGGAAGGCGTCGCCCATAGCAACGGCTACCCGACGTCTTCCACCGCCGACCTCAGCATTCCTCAGAGAGCGGGAATTATTTCACTGAACACTTGAGAACGCATACTGGGTTCGTACGGTCGTGGAAAACCTGGAAAAGTCATGGAATTTCTTTAATGGTTGTTTCCAGTCCTGGAAAAGTCCTTTGAAAAAATGTAATCCCAAGAGTTTTTGGAGAAGTCTTGGAAATGTCTTAAACATAAACATTTATACACATATTTATTCTTTTAATCAAACTATTTTCTTTGATGGTATATACTCATGTATACACTGAGATTTCACAATGTTTGGTCAGGAACATTTAGTTTAAAGTCCATTGGTCTTTTTTGGAATTCTGCGCAAAATGCAACCAACCATCCGCTCTTCATTTCAATGAAATCATCGTCGTCATCTTCATCGCCGCCCCCTTCGTGCCTCCTAAGTGGTTGATTGTGTGTTATGAAACTGTGATTTAAAAAAAAAAAAATTCTTAGCTCTTTGTCATACGATCCAGGCTTTTTGACGGGCAGGCATGGCCCGACCATGCGGCGGCCAATTAAAATGCCACATCGACCTCGTTGAGCCGACTCCCTTGTAGAAATGGGAAAGTGGGATTAAAAAAAACAGAATTAAAACCACTGGTGATGGAAGTGAGCCGTCGTCTCTTTTGCTTCTCGTAAACGTCTGTGTGCAGTCGGAGGACCATCTGATTGGTTTGCTCTTGTTCTAGTGGACACGCAATCCACATGAAAACGTGTTTCAGGGTTCTTACGGTCATGGAAAACCTGGAAAAGTCATGGAATCTTAAAATCCCCATGCCTGGAAAAGTCCTATAAAAAATGAAAATCGTGGAAAAGAGAAGTTTTATTCAAATGTTCATTTACGCTTGAGTTTGAAATAAGTCAAGTTTTTAAAAGAAAGACACTCAAAATATAAGCCACGTCAAAGTCATGGAATTTTAAAATGGTCATTTCCAGGCCTGGAAAAATCTTGGAAAAAACTTGAATCATAAAAGTTCGGGAAAAGTCATGGAAATGTTGTTATATTTGCATGTTCATCTACGCCGAGTTTGAAATAATTGATGTGTTTTTTAAAGAAAGACGCTCAGAAACGCACAACATTTTCTAAATTGTTCATGTTTATACCGAGATTTCAGTTTGGTCGCGGAAATTTGGTTTAAAGTCTTGGAAAAGTCATGGAAAAGTTATAGAAAAGTCATGGGAATCCATTGGTGAAATGTGTAAGAACCCTGTATCCAGCTGCATGTCACTGGCGCTTTAACCGCTTCGCCCCGCTTCGACCCGCTCCTCTACCGATGTAATGTTTCAACCAGTTTCCCCTTCTTCTTTTATCTCCTCCGCCTCTTCCTGTCCGCACGGCAAATATTGATCTTCCTTTCCACCAAAACTGGACGAGGTTAAACATTTCTGGGGTTGGCTCGGCCTCCTATCTTTTTTTTTTTCTCTTTTGAAGCGCATGATGTCATGGGTAACATGAAGCGGGGATATCGTGAGAGGCTGGTTCCTCTGAACCCAGAAGCCAGCCATTGTGTGTCTGAGCAGCACTGAAAGGTGTCTGTGGCTTTTATGTAACGCGCACATCTGTCAGTGTTTCCCCCAGATGAGTAACAAAGCTACCCGGCCCAGGTTCATATAACCTGTGTGTGTGTGTGTGTGTGTGTGTGGGGGGGGGGGGGGGGGGGGTTGTTGAGTCAGTGTTTACGGTGAACAAGTCGCTGCTCGCCTCCTGGAACGGGACGGATCATTTTCTCCTCCTCTGTCTGTACTTTTGCACAGAGGTTACTCTTGTGTCGTTAAAAAGAAGAAGAAGAAGAAATACCTTCTTCGACCGCCGCCATTCAGGCTTCTCTCGCTCTCGGTGGCCGATTACACAGACGATTACTGTCCAATCAGCAATCTGTCTGGGAGCTGTATGTTGCACAAAGACACACATTTACGTTGGAGGATCCAGTCTAACTGGATACCTCAAGGTGTGGACTGGGTTTAACGTGAGCCTGTGTTACATACACTACCGTTCTAAAGTTTGGGGTCTCTTAGAAATGTCTTTTATTTTTTAAACCATGTTTTTTTTCAATGAAGATAACATGACATTAATCATAAACATAGTCTAAACATAGTTAATGTGGTAAATGACTATTCTCTGGTTGTTAATGAAGTCTCTATAGGTGTCTAGAGGCCCATCTCCAGTGTTCTAGTGGTCCATTGTGACCGTGTCTACATGCATTCGAATAACTGTCTTAGTCGGACTGAAATCAAATTATCCGTTTTATGTCAACACCTTTGTTCGACTGTGCGGTCCGACTACGATCCGGTCAACACCCGTGGATAACTCGATCCGGTTGATAATCGCGGCATGTAGCGGTGAATTGGATTAGGAACCGGACTTTGCGTCTTTGCAGGCGGAAATGGCCGTATCACCACGAGTTGTAATGAAAACAGCGCCACCTATCGTATCGGAGGTGACGTGCTTTCGGCCAATGATTCGAATTCCTCACTGCCATGTATATTGGGATAATAGCAGATCCCCCAAAAGATAGCATAGTCCGACTAAAGCAAGATTCGAATTATACCATCATGTAAACACACTGCCTCAAACGAAGAAGAAAAAGGTTCCCCGGGGGGTCCCCGGGGGCCACCGGGCCAGGCCGACCCTTCCCCGACGGTCCACATGCAGGTGTCGGAGCGTCCCGCAGCTTCAGGAACCCCTTCCTGTTCCCAAGGGGAGCTCCAGCCGTGCCCATTGTGGCTTCACAATGGAGCCACTGGGCCAATGAGCATAATGGGCCTGAAGTAGGAGCTGGCTGTAAAGTGCTCCACTCGGCTCGTATTGACACCCCAGACCAGGGTGTGTACTGCAGCACAAAGCACAGAACACACACACACACACACACACACACACACACACACACACACACACACACACACACACACACACACACACACACACACACACGCACACACACACACAACGTCAAGAATGTGCGAACTCGTAATCTAATGAAGAGAGTTTAACGATCTTTAGTGCGACGGCTTCATCACTGCCCATCATCACTTCAGCTTCAAAGATCTTCCTGTTCCAGGAATAATTCCTAAAGTCGTGTCTGTGTCTTATCTTCAGAACTCCTGCCTTCAATCGGGACTCATCCTATGAGACACGTGTCTATGTTTAGTCTGGCATTGGTTCACAAGCCATGTCGTTTTCCGAGTGTGTGTTCCAGACTCCAGCGTCTCCTCCTCACCCTCTGCCTCACCAGAGTGTTTCAGAAGCTCCAGTGATTCACGTCGTGCAGCTAACATCCTCCTCTTCATCTCTCCACAGAAGAGGAAGAGCAGGGAGAAGGATGACGGCGACGCGCTCAGCCTCTGCAGCGTCGACTTCAAGGTACGCACACATCGCTCGTTCAGAAAACACACGGCGTTCTCTTTGGACCATATTCGGAGAGAAAACAATGTATCGTTCTTATTAATGTACGTGTTTTATTTTTCTGATATCAATATTATTATTTATCAGACTTTGAATTTAGGACAATTATATTTTCATTTGATTTTAATCACTTGAGCCAATGGTGTGTGTCTGTGTGTGTGTGTGTGTGTGTGTGTGTGTTTGTGTGTGTGTTGTGTCATGGAAAACCTGGAAAAGTCATGGAATTTAAAAAAAATTCCAGGCCTGGAGAAGTCATGGAAAAAACTTAATCATAAAAGTTTGGGAAAAGTCCTGGAAATGTTATCATCACATGTTCATTTACGCCAAGGTTGAAATAATTAATATGTTTTTTAAAGAAAGTAGAAAATATAAGCCGGTGTACGCTCTTAATGCGCACAATTTTCAAAAATGTTCATGTTTATACCGAGATTCCAGTTTGGTCATGGAAATTTGGTTTAAAGTCCTGGAAATCCATTGGTCAAAATGTGTAAGAACCCGTGTGTGTGTGTGTGTGTGTGTGTGTGTGTGCGTGTGTGTGCGTGTGTGTGTGTGTGTGTGTGTGTGCTAAATGCCACTGTGCTACTCTCCTTTATCGTGTGGGCGCGATGGCAGCAGCTGATCTCGGCCCTTATCTGGCCCTGGTGTTTATTCAGAGTCCCTCTCACGGAAAAGGCTTCTCACCGTTGGATTGTGACGAGCCCGTCACCGTGAGGCGGGAACGCCCGTTGGGGAACGCCTGTTGGGAAAACGCCTCGTTGGGTGAGCGGCTGTGAAAACGATGACCAGTCCGTCCCCACCGAGGACGAACCCGTCACACGGCTCGGGGCTCGTCTCCCCATCAACGTGTCCTAGAGTCTCTCCTCTGACACATTTGGGTTTCACTACCAGCACCGGAGGCCCGACCCACCCTGTGGTGTCCTGCGCCCCACACACACCACAGGGATCAGCCGACTCCTGGAACCAGTCGGATTCCAGTCGGGCCGCTCCTCGATTCATATCGCGGCGCTCCGCTTCTCTCTCCCAGTGAAAACCCCTCCACGCCGAGACACCCGGTGAACCGTCCGGCTGCTGCTCTCAGGAAGCAACGCCTGCGTATCGTTGCGTTGAGTAAGAGCCTCTATCAGGGTTCGTACGCTCATGGAAAACCTGGAAAAGTCATGGAATTTTAAAATGGTCATTTCCAGGCCTGGAAAAGTCATGGAAAAAACTTAAATCATAAAAGTTTGGGAAAAGTCATGGAAATGTTGTTATAATCACATGTTCATTTACGCCGAGTTTGAAATAATGAATGTGATTTTTAAAGAAAGACGCTCAAAATATAAGCCGGCGTACACAATCAACAGACAAAATTCTCAAATTTATTCATGTTTTTACCGACATTTCAGTTTGGTCATGGAAAAGTCATGGAAGAGTCCTGGAAATGGGGCCGTGATCAGACGGGAAGTGTCCTGTGAAGCAACGATAAAGAAAACGACCAACATGGCCGTTGTTGGTACTCACAGCTGTTGCTCTATCGTCACATCGGAGCCGAACGATCTGATTGGACGAGCTTATTACAGAGAACGGCCTTTTTCTATCTTTCTTTGTCGCATTCATTTGATTTATTGATTGCTGTCGGGTTAAAATTAGGATAAAAAAGAAAAAAGAAAACGTGACAAAAAAAGGTTATAACCGCCTCTGGCTTCAAGGCTTCAACATGATGCCGCCTGAGAGGGCCGTAAACAACAACAACAACAACAACAACAACAACAACAACAACACCACCGTGCCACAGCATTTATTTTCTCTTTCTGCAGCTTTAAAAGTCACCGCCAACACTTCTGTAATATGTTCAGACTGACGGAGGACGCCCATCAAACAGACCTGAGGTCAGCTGTTCCTGTTGCTGACCTGCAGCAGCAGAGGGCAGCAGCACCTCCGTCCTCCTGGTGCTTCAAGTCACTCGACACTCGTCTGAGTTTCTCTGCACAGAGCTGCTGCCTGCTTAATGCCCCCCCCCCCCCAAAAAAACAAAAAACAACAACAACAATAACCTGTAAAGTGGGTCCTGTGCTGCTGATGTGGAGGTTCAGCCGAGCCCCGTCCCTCGGGCCTCGGGCGTCCCTGGCACGGCATGTTAGACGGCGGGGAAACGGCATGACTCAGACTCCTGTGTGTCTGTGTGTGTGTGTGTGTGTGTGTGTGTGTGTGTGTGTGTGTGTGTGTGTGTGTGTGTGTGTGTGTGTACGGAGCTCAAATCACGGGTGGGGGGGGGGCGTGCAGGCCGAGCCACGTTGCGTTGAGTTTTTATAGCGGCGAGACCAGACACACAGCTGATGCGGCCCCCGGGGTCTCCCCGTGAGTAACGGCTTCACACGCCGCCTGTCTGCTGGCGGCACGCACACACTACACACACTACACACACACTACACACATTCACGTTGTTTGTTTTCTTGGATCCGCTCTGACTCCTCAGTCTGCTGTTCTCTCTCTCGCTGGAGCTCTGCTGTACTTTTATCAGGGTTCGTACGGTCATGGAAAACCTGGAAAAGTCATGGAATTTTAAAATAGTCATTTTTAGCCCTGGAAAAGTCAGGGAAAAAAATGTAATCCTAAAAGTTTTGAAAAAGTCATGGAAATTTGTTATCACATTTTCATTTGAGTTCATGGAGTTTGAAATAATTATTTTTTTAAAGAGAGACGCTCAAAATATAAGCCGGCGTACGCTTTTAATAGGCTAAATTTTCAAAAATGTTGAGATTTCAGTTTGGTCATGGAAATTTGGTTTAAAGTCCTGGAAAAGTCCTGGAAATCTATTGGTCAAAATGTGTAAGAACCCTGTATTATGTGTTGATACCACTCTTTTTTGTTTTGGGGTTGCACGCCGGGGGAAGTGACCAGACTGACCTGTTGCTCGGCGACGCAATGAGCGCCTCTCGACAAAGAGCGAGGTGTCGACGCCCAGACGCCTTCGTTGGCATCTGTTTTCTCACGTACACACACACACGTACACACACGCACGCACACGCAGACACGTACACACAGCATGAAGCGCCTGTCTTGGTTCACACCTGCGTATTGACCCAGGAGGACGGAGTAGAGCCACAAACAGGCTGGGCCTTTTGCACACACACACACACACACACACACACACACACACACACACACACACACACGTTAGCTCCTCTGTCAGACCCAACACCTCCAGCTGTATAGGGGTGGAGGTGGACGTGTTGAGCGCTAACTGCAGGTGTGTGTGTGTGTGTGTGTGTGTGTGTGTGTGTGTGTGTGTGCGCAAAAGCCACAAGTTTCACCTCGGCCTTTAGTCTTTCTTGAAGCTGCCCTTTCACTCTGAGACCAATCAACATGCGGGTGTCAGTTGCCCCCCCCCCCCCCCCCCCCCCCCAGTAGTATTCAATAAACGGGTTCTATTGATATTGTAATCGATCACCAGCTGATGGGGCCGATGACGAGTGTTTAAAGAGAAGCTGCTTTGATAATGAGCTAACGAGTAGTGATGACTTGTGGCTCGTTAATTAGTCTGTTAAACTTCATTACACGTCGGCTTCAAAGGGCCTCATCCAGCCTCCGATCACATGCCTGTTCCCCACACGGGGACATCACGTTGAAAACGGTTCTTCAGAGAGATGCCATAGAAGAACCATCTCTGGTTCCACAAAGATCCTTTCAAACCAGGGTTCTTTAAAGAACCATTACCTTAAAGAGTTCTTCAAAGAACCTTAAAGGTGTCTCAAAGAACCTTGAACAAATGGTTCTTTCAGGCACCATTTCTGGTTCCACAAAGAAGCTTTCAAACCAGGGTTCTTTGAACATCTCTTTAAGGTAATGTTTATTTAAAGAACCCTGGTCCCTTTATACGTTATTTGAAGAACTATTTAAGGAAATGGTTACTTAAAGAACCTATAATGGTGCCTCAAACGAAAGAATGGTTCTTCAGTCGGTGATGGTTCTTCACAGAACCACTAAGCCTTTTAAAGAACCGTTATCTCTCTGTGTGCAGATTATTATTTCAGCCATTGCACGTCTGCAAATTGACCAAATCCAACTAAATGTGTGGAATAGTTCTCGGTTTCTTTCCGGCGTGCTTCACTCAGGGTTCATGGAAAACCTGGAAAAGTCATGGAATTTTAAAATGGTCATTTCCAGGCCTGGAAAAGTCATGGAAAAAACTTATATCACAAAAGCTTTGGAAAAGTCATGGAAATGTGTTATAATCACGTGTTCATTTACACCGAGTTTGAAATAATGAATATGTTTTAGAAAGAAAGACTCAAAATATAAGCAATTTTTTTTTTTTTCGCGTTGCAAGTGAACGCACCTTAACTGTAAAGTTTGTTGGCCATAGCTCGGGAAGCAAATGTTTATTCTTTTAATCTAAATATTGTCTCTTATTCATTTGTTTCATTTATTGTATACTGTATGCTTTGGAATTCTCAATGTTTAAATACTAAATATTCTCACTTTTTCATGTATAAACCCAGATTTCAGTTTGGTCATGGAAGTTTGGTTTAAAGTCCTGGAAAATTCATGGAAATCTATTGGTCAGATTGTGTAAGAACCCTGTTCACTGCAGACTGACCCGTGTTCTGAGCCATCCCATAATACTGGGGGAGCTCCAACCCTCATCGTTGTTGTTCCATCAACTTCAACCGGGACGTCTCACTCCTGTTTTCACTCCTGAGCCTCAACGGGCTGCGGGCGGCTGCCCCCCCTCCTTCCACGTAGACCTGGCCCCGCCCCCATCTGCAGCTCCTCCCCCTCTGTGCTCCCGGTATAAAGCCCTCCCCCTCTCAGTGTACTCCAGACCAAACTCTAGAACCAGTGTGTGAGGGACTCCTGAGCTCATGAGGGGACGAGAAGAAGACGGTTTTGATTTGATCCTCCCTCCCATGTGGATTACCTGAAGCGACTCCAGGATTAAAGGAGGATTTTGTGTTCCCATTGAAAAGCGATGGTGGCTTACGATGAACTGGGTAGCTTGGTGCCTATCAAACGGACTCTGCAGGTGATAGACTACCAGAACCACGCCAACAAGGAGTCCGAGGTGAGAGCTGTGTGTGTGTCTGTGTGTGTGTGTGTGTGTGTGTGTGTCTGTGTGTGCGAGTGTGTGTGTGTTTGTTTGTTTGTGAGACATGAAGTCATGCTGCCTTTTGTGTCAGGTGGGAGTGAATCAGCGCCTCACCCCGGTTATCTCACACGGGCGCTGTGTGTGTGTGTGTGTGTGTGTGTGTGTGTTTGTGTGTGTGTTCTTTTTAAACAGCAGACTTTGGACTTTGAGTGTTTGAGATGCCCAACCTGGAAATGTTAATCATTGGAACCGACTGAACCCAGGAAGTTGTTAATGGAAGACGGACACACGCACACACACACACACACACACACGCACACACGCGCACACACACACAGGGTTGTGTATTCCCCCGGCTGTTCTTAAATATGCATCCCAGGCAGCACAGCAGGCCGCTATAGTGTGTGTGTGTGTGTGTGTGTGTGTGTGTGTGTGTGTGTGTGTGTGTGTGTGTGTGTGTGTGTGTGTGTGTGTGTGTGTGTGTGTGTGTGTGTGTGTGTGTGTGTGTGTGTGTGTGTGTGTGTGTGTGTGTGTGTGTGTGTGTGTGAGGGGGGGGTTAAAGTCAACAAGCAGTCTAGAGTCACTGTTGAACTGTAAGCACTAAGCAGGTTATCTTTGATGTAAATGCAGCATTCCTGCAGCAGATACAATTAAAGGGTGTCGAAGCCCAGGTGTGCTCTCTGTACTTAGAGCCTCGGCCCCTTCCTTGCTTCCTTCCTTGCTTCCTTCCCCCTTTTTCAGGCTCGCTCGCTTCTCCTTTCTTGAAAAAGAGAGATTTTAGGGGAAGACGCGGTTTCATTGACGGTAAACCGGCCCGATTAAAAGCAGAAGTGCTCCGGGGGACGATTTCATTCTGCAGAGTGGAGTCAGCCTTCCTCCTCCTCCTCCTCCTCCTCCTCCTCCTCCTCCTCCTCCTCCTCCTCGGGCTGACCTCGGTCTGACTGCTGTAAAAAGCCCAGGCACACATCTGGGCTATGAGCTCACCAGGTTACATCAAAGGGAGAGCTCAGGAAACTCTTCTGGGATCCCTGGGGGGAGAGAGAGAGAGAGAGAGAGAGAGAGAGAGAGAGAGAGCTCCCGATGTTTATATGGTCGTAATCCTCGGTGAGGAGTTTAGGGAGCACATGTGCGACGTGGACGTCGGGGTCCTGAAGCGAGGACGCAGTCGAACGGCCAGGAGTAGCAACTTTCCCCCGAGCGTCTGCACTTTTTCCACAGCTGACGAACAAAGAGAGCGACTCGTGTCCTTTTGTTGCTCCCAGCAGACAGGAAGTGCAGGCCGGCCAACACGCGGTTCCAATATTGACTTTGGAGACCCCCCCCCACGCTGGAGCTGTAGTCTTTTTGTTTTTATTACAAGGTTGCATACTTGGCTTGAGGCTAGTCTGCGTGTCGTTTTCGCCACTAGGGGGCTCGCCACGTTCCCCAGGCTGTCTGGGTTCTCCGGTCCAATGAGGAGAGCCGACCGCAGACGGAGGGGGGGGGGGGGGGGGGGATCTGTTCCCCAGCTGTGGACCGCAGAGCGCTCCGGTTCCCCCAGATCCGCCGAGCCAAGGCAGAAACCCCATTTGTCCCGAGTCAGGAGGGGGAGGAGTAGCTCAGAGCTCAGAGCCCTCATTGGGGAGAAAGTGCTCCGGATTCAAGTTTTTGCGGAGAGTGATAATTATGACGTCATGCGTCTCGTCTTCTGAGGCTCCGTGGGCTGAGATCACGACCGCAGATCTCCTGCAGCTCTTTGCAGCCCTGTCGTTGTTGTCGTTGTCGTCGTCGTCGTTGTTGTTGTTGATGTTGTTGTTGGCTCGAGGCCAGGCGGCGCTCTCGCTCTCCTTTCTCCCAGCCTGGGGGAGAGGGGGGGGGGAGTTCCACCTGGCCCAGGTGAAGCTCTGCTCTCACGCGAGGCCCGTCGGGAGAGAGAGAGAGAGCCTGTCTCGACTCGCAGCGACCGGTCGACGCGCGCACACACACACACACACACACACACACACACACACACACACACACACACACACACACAAGAGCCAATCCTGGAAGCATTTGTCTCACACCGATGGAGTGACGGACCAGATCCACACTCAAGAAGTGGATCTGTCGGGCCAGATAGTGTGTGTGTGTGTGTGTGTGTGTGTGTGTGTGTGTAGGGGGGGAATGGGGGGGGGAACAGCTGAGCAGGTCTCTGGTGCATTCCTGGCATTCCTCCAGACCCCCGTTCCCCTCCAGAAAGGCTCTTTGTGCTGCGGGACTCTTCACATGATGGAGCCAACAGCTGCCTCCTCCTCCTCCTCCTCCTCCTCCTCCTCCTCCTCCTCCTCCTCCTCCTCCTCCTCCTCAGTAACTCCGTCAGTCTGTCTGCGCTTCTCCTCCCGTTCCAGTGAATAACGAGGATTTATGACTCGGTGCGTTGTACCCCGAGGGCGCCGCGCGGCAGCGTCCTCACGTCACGGCCGAGGTCTGGAGACGCTCGCGGTCGGCGGCGCCGATCAATCCGCTCGGTTCCGACTTTTCCCTCTTTCACCACGGCGTTCCCCTGACTGACCTCTCTCTCTCTCTCTCTCTCTCTCTCTCTCTCTCTCTCTCTCTCTCCGTCTCGTTGTTGTCGTTCAGGAACCCAGCACCAAGCGCGTCCGTCCTCTCGGCAGGGTGACGTCACTCGCCAACCTCATCTCTCCGGTGAAGAATGGGGCCGTGCGGCGCTTCGGCCAAACCATCCAGGTAAGCCCCGCCCCCGCCACGGAACCGGAGGCCACGCCTCTGCCTCTTCCTCGTCTGACTCTTCCTCTTCCTCTTTCCTCCGTCTCCAGGCCTCCTTCCGGGGCGATGGCAAGTCGCCCAGCGCGCCCCACAAGCCCTGCAGCAAGGCGGCGGCGCCCACGCCGCCCAAGAGGAGGAACAGCACGCTGTGGTCGGAGACGCTCGACGTCCACCAGAAGGGAACCTTCTCCACCAAGGAGATCAAGAGGCAGGAGGTGAGGATGAGGAGCGAGGCGGGGTCGGACGCTCATGGGAAACCTGGAAAAGTCATGGATTTTTAAAATGGTCATTTCCAGGCCTGGAAAAGTCATGGGAAAAACTTAAATCATAAAAGTTTTGGAAAAGTCATGGAAATGTGTTATAACTCATTTACGCCGAGTTTGAAATAATTAATATATTTTTTAAAGAAAGGCGCTCAAACTATAAGCCGGCGTCGATTTCAATACGCTACATTTTCTACATTTTCATGTTTATACCGAGATTTCAGTTTGGTGATGGACATTTGGTTTAAAGTCCTGGAAAAGTCCTGGAAAAGTCATGGTAAAATCTTAAATCATAAAAGTTTGGGAAAAGTCATGGAAAAGTGTTATAATTCATTTACGCCGAGTTTGAAATAATTAAAAAAAAATTTTAAGAAAGACGCTCAAAATATAAGCCGCCGTACGCAATCAATACGCACAATTTTCCCCAAAAAATTATATTTACACCAAGATTTCAGTTTGGTCATAGAAATTTGGTTTAAAGTCCTGGAAAAGTTCTGGAAAAGTCCTGGAAATCCATCGGTCAACATGTGTAAGAACCCTGATTGTAGAGCCCCGGGGGGGGGGGGGGGGGGGTCATTCCTCCAGGGTTCGCATGGCGCTGCAGTATTCGGGTCCGATGGTCTAAACGGGTCTAGAAGCCTCCTGGCCTCGTCTCCCCATCTGTGTGAGCTCACATGGACCCGGCAAGCCAACAAACCAGCCCCCCCCCCACACACACACACACACACACACACACACACACACACACACTTGTGGTGCACATGTCAGACCTCTTGGCCAACTGTCAAAAGGCCATGGCGGTTTTTAAACACAGAGGGAGAGATCTCGGAGCGTTGGCACCGGGGCCGTTTTACCATTTACTCTAATGTCATGACTCTGATTCATGTGTTTTTACTCAAAGTGTTTTCTGCCCCTCCTCCTTTCTCCCAGGCCATATTTGAGCTGTCTCGTGGGGAACAGGACCTGATCGAGGACCTCCAGCTCGCACGCAAGGTTTGTGCTCCTTTAAATCTCCGAGGCGGAGGCCGAGCACATCTGAGCGCAAACAGATTAAATCAAAGTCTGGCGGCGCTCTTCACACGCGCCGAGCAGGAGCTATAAAATAAAACCTTAAAACCTGCAGGCTGTTCTCAGCCCCGCCTCCCTCTGACGCCGTGTTGACCTTCCTGTCTCTCTCCTCTCGTCCGCCAGGCGTACCACGACCCGATGCTGAAGCTCTCCATCATGTCGGAGGAGGAGCTCACGCACATCTTCGGCAACCTGGACACCTACATCCCGCTGCACGAGGACCTGCTGGCGCAGCTCGCCAAGGCCACGGCGCCCGACGGGACCGTGGGCCAGATCGGACGCATCGTCGTGAACTGGGTAAGCGTCCCGCCGCCGAGCGCCGAGCGCCTCTTTCTGAGGGTTCTACGGTCATGGAAAACCTGGGAAAGTCATGGAATTTTAAAATGGTCATTTCCAGGCCTGGAAAAGTCATGGGAAAAAACTAAAATCACTAAAGTTTGGGAAAACTTGTTATAATCACGTGTTCATTTACGCCGAGTTTGAAATAATGAATATGTTTTTTAAAGAAAGAAGCTCAGAATATAAGCCGGCTAATGTTCTAAATGTTTCATGTTTATACCGAGATTTTAGTTTTGTAAAGGAAATTCGATTTAAAGTCCTGGAAACCCATTGGTCAAAATGTGTAAGAACCCTGAAGGCAGCATGGAATAGAATAGAATAGAATAGAATAGAAATATACTTTATTAATCCCCAAGGGGAAATTTGTTGACACAGTAGCACCAATAAACTAAACACAATAAAATATAAATATAAGAAAGAAAGGAAGTGACTGTGCATAAAGTACACAAAGTGAAATATAAAATATATATATATATATATATATATATATATATACACAACATATATGTAAATACAGCTATGTAAAATTAAATTAAAAATAATAAAAAAAAAAAAAATATATATATATATATATATATATATATATATATATATATATATAGACATAAATGCATATAAATATATATATATATATATATATATATATATATATATATATATATATATATACACAACATATATGTAAATACAGCTATGTAAAATTAAATAAAAAAAAAATAATAATAAAAAAAAAAAAATATATATATATATATATATATATATATATATATATAGACAGTGTGCAAAATGCAAAGTGAAATATAAAATACAATATATATATATATATATATATATATATATATATATATATACAACATATATGTAAACACAGGAATGTAAAATTAAATAAAATATATTTCCCCCTGCAGCTGCCTCGGCTCAACGCCTACAAGGACTACTGCAGCAACCAGCTGGCGGCCAAGGCGCTGCTGGACCAGAAGAAGCAGGACCGCCGCGTGCAGGACTTCCTGCAGCGCTGCATCGAGTCGCCCTTCAGCAGGAAGCTGGACCTGTGGAGCTTCCTGGACATCCCGCGCTCCCGCCTGGTCAAGTACCCGCTGCTGCTCAAAGAGATCCTGAGGCACACGGCGCCGGAGCACCCGGACGCCGCCAGCCTGGAGGAAGCGGTAGGTGGAGGGGGCGGAGCCTCAATAAGAGGAAAGTGGATCTTGAAGCGCGCGGCCGAGCTTGACGTTCTTCCTCTCCTCTCGTCTCCAGATCACCGTCATGCAGGGCGTGCTGTGGGACATCAACGCCGAGAAGGGCGAGTCCGAGTGCCGCTACTACATCGACAAGCTGGAGTACCTGGACGAGCGGCAGAGGGACCCGCTCATCGCGCGCTGCAGCAGCCTGCTGTGTCACGGCGAGCTGCGGAACAAGAGCGGCACGGTGAGCGGCGCCCGGCGGCACGTGGAGCGCTGCGCGGCCCGGCGAGTCCAACACGGGGTTCTAACGGTCGTCGTGGTTTCCCTCCAGAAGCTGCACGTGTTCCTGTTCACCGAGCTGCTGGTGCTGACGCGCCCCGTCACCAGGAACGAGCGCCCGTGCTTCCAGGTCTACCGGCAGCCCATCCCGGTGCAGGACCTGGTGCTGGAGGACCTGCAGGACGGAGACGTCCGGATGGGCGGATCCTTCAGGGGCGCCTTCAGCAACGCGGACAAAGGTGAGGCAACGTGAAGGTCACGGAGGTCGTACGCTCATGGGAAACCTGGAAAAGTCATGGCATTTTAAAATGGTCATTTCCAGGCCTGGAAGAGTCATGGAAAAAACTTAAATCGTAAAAGTTTTGGAAAAGTCATGGAAATGTTGTTATAATCACGTGTTCATTTACGCCGAGTTTGAAATAATTAATAAGTTTTTTAAAGAAAGACTCAAAATATAAGCCGGCTAATGTTCTAAATGTTTCATGTTTATACCGAGATTTTAATTTTGTAATGGAAATTCGATTTAAAGTCCTGGAAACCCATTGGTCAACATGTGTAAGAACCCTGAAGGCAGCATGGAATAGAATAGAATAGAAATATACTTTATTAATGTGTTGACACAGTAGCCAATAAACTAAACACAATAAAATATAAATATAAGAAAGTGACTGTGCATAAAGTGTACAAAGTGAAATATAAAATATATATGTATATATACACAACATATATGTAAATACAGCAATGTAAAATTAAATAAAATATATAAAAAATATATATATACACACACACACAACATATATGTAAATACAGCAATGTAAAATGAAATAAAATAAAATATATATGTATATATATATATAGCAACATTTTCTAAATTTTTCATGTTCATACTGAGGTTTCATTTTGTTCAAGGAAATGTGGTTTAAAGTCTTGGAAAAATCCTGGAAATCCACTAGTTAAAATGTGTAAGAACCCTGAGGATAATAATAATAATAATAATAATAATAATAATAATAATAATAATAATAATAATAATAATGATAATAATACATTGTATTTGGAGGCGCCTTTCAAGTCACCCACGGTCACCTTACAATAAAATCGAACAGGATACAGGATCAAAGTATGAAGATAGAAACAACATTAAAACAGAACATCAACATAAAAACAAGTGAAGTGCACAGGATCCAGTTATAAAGAGTAAATTTTTGGCTGCTCTCCGGGAGCCGTTTGTTTATTTCCTCTTCTCCTTCTTCCCGCCAGCCAAGAACATTTTCCGCGTGCGCTCCCCGGAGCCCAGCCAGGCGCAGTCGCACACGCTGCAGGTCAACGACGTCTTCCACAAGCAGCAGTGGCTCAACTGCCTCCGCAGCGCCATCTCCGTCCACCGGCCGCTCGGCGCCGCGGCAACGCCGTCTCCTCCTCCTCCTCCGCCGGCGAGCGCCGCCCGCTCCAAGCGCCGGCCGTCCTCCGTCTCCGCCATCGTCCACATGGAGGAGGCGGACGAGAACCGGCTGCAGCGGGCCACTCGGTCCGCGCCCACCTCGCCCACCAGCCCCGCCCCTTCTTCATCCCGCTCCTCCTCCTCCTCCTCCTCGTCTCTATCGAGGACGTCGTCCTCGGCGTCTTCGGCGTCCTCGGCGTCGCCGCTCTCCTCGCCCGCGTCGCACAAAAGCAAAAAGGACAAGAAGTCCCTGTGTTCCTTGGGGAAGAGGAAAGAGACGATGGTGTGACTCCCGGGAGGAAACGGACTCCTGTTTTGGACTTTGAGATTTATTTTTTGTACATAAATGCGACGCGGAGAAGCTCGGGACTATTTATGCGTGTCTGCGTGCGTCTCACTACAGTGTTCTGTGTTACTGTCCTCTTCGGCAGCTATTTACCTCCCCCCCCCGCTCCTCCCCCTCCTCCCCCTCCCCCTCCCAGAGCGCCACAGAGACACACTGTTCTGGAGGCGGAGGCGGTGCATTAAATTCCGTTTACTATTAATTTGATATTTAAAGCATTATTCTAGACCTTTTTGGGGGGGGGCTGATGAAAGTTTTACATTTTTTATATTCTAAAGATGTATCGTAGTATTTTTTTAGGTATCATAAAGCACTGTTTTTAGCTTTTCGGTGAAGTTATTTGAAATTTGCAGCATGTTTAGCAGGCAAGAAAGGAGGAGAATCCCCCCCCCCATGTAATACACAAAGCTACACTTCTTTCTGTAAGAGTCTGGTTTCTTGGGGGGATTAATCAGAAAACATGTCTTATTTTTATACATTCCTTTAATGACAGATGTTAGGAACCTGGACACTTCTTTTTTTATTATTATTCACATGGGCATTAATTTAAATCCAGTGACAAATGAGACTTCAGTGTCTCTTTGTTTGGGGAAAAAAAGAAACATCACTATATATGAGTTGTCGTGGTAGCAAATCATCTAATATCAAAATCTGAGACGGGATGATGAGTTTTATTTTGAAACAGAATTTAGAACTGAGCCATGTTGGTTTTGAAAAAGCTGACTCTTCAGAATGAAACGGATCACTTTTCAGTGGAGCGTCTTGCGTGGAGCTTTTAGTTGTGGACACTGCGTGCGCCAGGAGAGGCAGCGGGACACGTGTACCCGTCCGAGGGGAAAAGGACAATTAAAAAGACGGAAATGATGGAAATAAGAGAAGTCTGTTGAAGGTTGAAGTTTGAAGAGAAAAGATGGAAGACGGGAAAAGGATGCGAGCTTGGAACGGAAAGAGAATGTCAAAGCAAAGTGTCGTTGACTTCCTGTAGAAGTTGATGTGAGATCTTAAAGATGGATTATAGGAAGCAAAGTGAATGTAAGTGAAAGGACAAAGTACGTAGGGGAAGGAAGATAAAAAAGGTTTTTGGACGTTTGAACAAGTTGAAAAGAAAAGGGCAACTTGCTTGCTTTGAACTGTATGTAATAAAAATAAAATATTCTGTGTAAGATTTGCAACTGAACTTTTGGTTTCATGTCTTGTTTTAGCAGAAATAATGAAATTCAGATTATTTTATAAAGCCCAATATCACAAATGACTAATTATCCTCAGATGGCTTTTCAATCTGTACACATACCACGTCACTGACCTTTGACCTCACTCGGGAAGAATCAGTTTTCATGCTAAACACTGCTAACTGTCTGCTAGTTGTTATGCTAAACTACGCTAACTGTCTGCTAGTTGTTATGCTAAACTACACTAACTGTCTGCTAGTTCTTATGCTAAACTACGCTAACTGGCTGCTAGTTCTTATGCTAAACTACACTAACTGTCTGCTAGTTCTTATGCTAAACTACGCTAACTGGCTGCTAGTTCTTATGCTAAACTACACTAACTGGCTCCTAGTTCTTATGCTAAACCACAATAGCTGTCTGCTAGTTTTTATGCTAAACTACGTTAACTGGCTGCTAGTTTTCATGCTAAACTACACTAACATACAACATCCCTGACCTTTGACCTTACTCAAGAAAAACTACCTAGAAAATATAAAAAATCTTTTCAGGGGGAAAGAAAGATAAGAAGCTTTCAAGAGAGCAACCGGAGGATCCCTCTCCACCGGTTGCTCTCTTGAAAGACCGTAGTTTAGTTACATCAACACATTGAAAAATGTGACAAATGATGAAGAATCAGTTTTATGCTAAACTACGTTAACCGTCTGACAGTTTCTATGCTAAACTACGCTAACTGGCTGATAGTTCTTATGCTAAACTACGCTTAACTGCTAGTTTTTATCCTAAACTACGCAAAATGGCTGTTGCAGCTTCATCGTGGAGTGACAAACGATATGCATTTAAAGAGTTAAGCAACATATCATACACCTCTCAGCCAGCAAATATATGTTTTTCAAAATGTCAAACTATTCTTTTTGGAGACTTTAAAACAGACACAATAGCTTACCTCATTGCGCTAGGTCGTAGCCTATGACTCACTTGAGACTGATTAGAAGAGAGTACCAAAGGAAGGCAGAACCAATGAGAGACCTATTGATTTATGACCACTCTTAACTCTTAACTAAACACTCGGTTCAAAGGAAGTGCCAAGAGAAACATTTGCAGTGAGAATTAGTCAGGATTTGTTTTTGTTTTTCGTAACCGCGACATCGCTGCCCGGTTCCTCGGTTTGAGCTACGTTATTTGTTGATGGAGAGTGGTTAATAAAAAAAGACCCTCCCTTTGGAAACCTAACAAATGGTCCACAAGAGCCTCTCAACGTTTTAATAAACAGATTTAAAGGAATTAACAGTGAAAGGGCTGCTCAGCTCTACCCCAGTGGTGTGTGAGCGACAATGAGGCCTGAATCAGAGGATTGAAAGCCTTCAGCGAGCTGTTTAGCTGCGAGACGTTAAGTCTCTGCTGGAGCTTTTTCATTTGTCTGCTTGGCCGCACCGAGAGATGGCCTCACGTCTGCCTCTCAAAAAACTAAATTCTCTAAACATTCGCTCATGCTCGCCACACAGTTGCCAATTTACTTTTATGGAAGTTTGACATGCACCAGTGAGCTGCAACAATAAAACAATAAAAATAAAAGACACACCAGTACAAGACAACGATTATTACTGTTGATAAGGAACGATACAGGAGAACATTCCTGCCGACGGCCATGAGGCTCTACAACAAAGCACCTCTTGCCAGAAACTTGCAATAACTGCAATAACTCACTGTACATATTCACATTCATACTTACACTGTGTTGATCTGCACTGCACACATTTCATTCACACTACACACATACACGCACTTTGCATTTTGCACACTGTCTATATATATATATATATATATATATATATATATATATATATAATTTTATTTTACATTGCTGTATTTAAATATATGTTGTGTATATATACATATATATTTTATTTTATTTTGTCTTTTATATTTCACTTTGTGTATAAAGCACAGTCACTTTCTTTCTTTCTTATATTTATATTTTATTGTGTTTAGTTTATTGGTGCTACTATGTCAACAAATGTCCCCTTTGGGATTAATAAAGTATATTTATATTCTTCTTCGATAACACCCAAAGCCTTCTGAGTAGGAACCACTCTGCGGAAATTAAACCTTGCTGTGTTGATCAGGCAATTAATGTCAATCTATAGCAAAAGTAAATATTTTGGAGATCTTGAACTTTGCATCACAAACACATAAAGCCTTTAAAACCAGCACCATGGATTTCTCTTCAAGCTGAAACAGAAAATAAATCCCTGCAGGAAATAAGCGCCCAGCAGGACACTCCCTCCAAGAAAACTCCCTCTCCTCTGAGCTCCTGGAAAGAGCCGTGGGCCGGACCTCTGACGGACACAGACAACTGAGCCTACTTGTCAGTCATCTGTCACCACCACATCCTTTGAGGCTTATCTCGTTCCGCCAAAAAAGCTCAAAAAGCACAAACTGCCCTGGGCTCCGGTGTCTGAGCTTCCCCCCGCGGCCGCGGCTAGCAGAATAGGCTCGAAAAAGAAAAGGAGCTGTTTCAAGTGTAGCATTAAGAATTAGTGAGTTCGCTAAATGGCTAGCTAGGCGTCCACAAGCTAGCTTCTAGTGTGAATGTGATTTTGTTTAGTTCTTGATGTGTGGAATGGGTCAAATGTACTTTAAAGCCAGTTTATTGGTGGGAATACTATAAATGACCATTCACCATTCAATGCCACCGATGCTACGCTGGTTGCCAATAATTAGCAAAAAACAGTTGTCCCTCTTCTGGCAACGTGCTTTCAGATAGGGTGACCAGGCGTCCGGTTTCCCCCGGACATGTCCTCTTTTTGAGACCCAAAAAAAGCATCCGGCAGGGTTTCCAAAAACCTCCGGGATTTTGCTTTGTCGGATATTTGCGTTTTCACAAACTAGTTTTTACCCCTTACAAGTTTTGTAAATGGTATCTCCCTTACGTTCCACCTGAACAGTCATTGGTCGACTGATCTCAGTGTTGCCAGATACACACAAAATATAGCCCATTTAGGCATGTATATCACAAAACATGTAGAATAAGAGTGAAGTTAATCGCTCAGCACCCCTAAGACTATAAATAAGGGTCACCAGATTTGAGCTTGTGAAAAAGGCTGCTGAGCGATTAAACGTCTCTCTTGTTCTGCCTGTTTTGTGATATACATGCCTAAAAGAAGGATCATTTTCGTGTATCTGGCAACACAGCTCGCGAAATAAGGTGGAACGTAAGGGAGATACCATTTCCAAAACGTGTAAGGGGGTAAATACTAGTTTGTGAAACTGAAAGACCCAGAGAATATCCGACGTTTTTGGAATCCCTGCCGGACGCATTTTTTAGGTCTCAAAAAGAGGACATGTCCGGGGAAAAGAGGACGTCTGGTCACCCTATATAAATGACCATTCACCATTTAACGCCACCTATGCTACACTGGTTGCCAATAATTAGCAAAAAACAGTCGTCCCCCTTCTGGCAACGTGCTTTCAGAGTCTGTGGACGTCCATTTGCTCGTTACCATTCCACCGCTTGTTTTAGTCGTTGCTGCAAAGCCTCGTCCAGCGGGCGGTCAGTTCATACAGAAGTTAGCCCGCGCTGTCACAATGGTACAAAACAAAAATGGCCTCCGCTCTGACCGTTCTGCAACGTCGATTCGAATAAGAAGGTCGGTTCTTCTCGGAATTATATTTCTACGCTTCTGATGAAAGGATCGGATGAAATTGAGGAAGAAGAAACTTCCCCGGCGGGTCTGACTCAGTCACCATTACGACAATGTGGAAGTGACACCGGATTCTGGCCGTTAGCCAAGATGACGATGAGCTGCTAAAGTGGCAGAATTTATCCCTGGAGGGGTAGTGAATATACATTTTTTTAGGGGAATAAAACCCACTTCTATTTGTGGTTGACTCTCAGAATAAGGAACTGTGCTCATTCAAGTGGATATTCCAACACAAAGCAACACCAAAATGAGTTCATCGTCCGTATTGTGTGATGAAACGCTTGACTCACCTACATTTGGACCAATATGTTTATGGTCTCTTTTTCTTTTTTTAGTAATACACTGCACTTTTAACTTTAACTTAACACAAATACCTCGTGCAATATCATGTGCAACACCATGTGCAATACATTTAAGTACTTCTGTTCAATACATTTAAGTACTTCTGTTCATTTATACCGTCTATCCTGTACATTGATATTCTACTGTTTTTTATGCTTATTTATATTACTTCTATTGTTCTATTGTTCTATTAGTATTCTTTTTGCATTTTGTATTCTCCTGTGAGCAAGGACACTGTAATCCTGTAATTTCCCCACTGAGGGACTAATAAAGAACCATCTTATCTTATCTTATCTTATCTTAATACCAACCACATTCTGTTCCAGGTTTGCTAATTCATGTTCTACCATTTAAGAATACATATGATAATTAAAGCTTCACTATTTTTTAATCCACAATATATCGTGTTAAAAATTACAGAAAATGACAAGCTCTGCATGACTCTGCAGCACATTTACATTGATGTTTTAAAAAATGTCAGAGTTGTTATGTAGATTAGTTTGAGATTTTGAGAAACACATGGACTTGGCTAAACTACGCTAACTGTCTGCTAGTTTTAATTCTAAACTACGCTAACTGGTTGCTAGTTTTAATGCTAAACTACGCTAACTGGCTGCTAGTTTTAATGCTAAACTATGCCAACTGGCTGCTAGTTTTAATGCTAAATTACGCTAACTGGCTGCTAGTTTTAATGCTAAACTATGCCAACTGGCTGCTAGTTTTAATGCTAAACTACGCTAACTGTCTGCTAGTTTTTATGCTAAACTACGCTAACTGGCTGCTAGTTTTAATGCTAAACTACGCTAACTGGCTGCTAGTTTTAATGCTAAATTCTGCTAACTCGCTGACAGTTTTCATGCTAAACTACGGGAAGAAACACAAGTTTGCCTCATTGTCATGGAGATCTTGTTGTCTGGAGGGATGTAGCTACACGGGCTAATTTAGCTGGAACACACAAGCTGGTCAAAATAAGTTATTGACAAAGAGGTTTTCACACGCAAGGACCGATTAAAAAAAATTGTCAGTGAAATAGCTGCAGAAAAAACACCTTCTGCAGCCGGTTTCATAGCGTGCAACAACACACTGCAGCTTGTTGAGGAGCCTCTGTGGGCGGCCTCTGCATGATGAAAAGGCCACGCGGCCCCACACAGGAGACAATACAACAGAAGGATTGTCTGCGGGATTAGCATGCACATGTGTGGAGGTTTGAACGCTGTGTAGCTTCTCTGTGTCTTCTCATGCTTCTGCATCACTTAAACACAACACCGTCCCTCTCTCTCTCCGGGTTTGATGCTAGGAGGCATCAGAAACTCCCTCGATATGAAGTGTTCGGATCAGTTTACCAAAACCACGGCCACGCCCGATAACACACTGAACGCAAGACAAAGATCCGACCGGCAAAGTAGTGCTCGGGTCAAACGGGTTCACGGCAGCCCCTCCGTCAGAACCTGGACTCTGTGTTTATGTCAAAACACACTCTGCCCTGCTTATTGCTGACAGACCGGGAACTCGTCCAGTCATCACTCACGCGCCGCCGAAAGGAGCTGTCGGCTCAGAGCCCGTCTCTCTCGGACAAATCGCATCACTTTGTCTCCGGGAGTTCCTTTCGCCTCGGGAGATTACATGTGAGAAAGAAGCCTTCGACGACGACGGCTATCCAAGACGTTCATTTCTTCCTCTCTTTAAAGGATGATGGATATGATTCCCCCTCAGGGATGTTTTACACAAAACAACAGCCGGCTTGAGAGTGGTGTTTTGTTCCGTCTGTTAGTCCAGGAGTTTGTTTCATGAAGTCTTGTTCTCATAAACTGCAGTAGACTGTCTCGGGTCGGGTTATGCTATCAGACCACAGATTAATTCCCCTTCCTGTATGAGCAACACGCAACTTCATTGAGAATAAAAGTTCCTAAAACTAATGTTTCGTTGTGGCTTGCGGTTAACACAAGCTAAAACATGTGAACGGTTTTGTTCTCCAACTTTCATTAAAAACGAGGCAGTAAATAACCATTTCGTGAATTGTGAAGCTTTTTTATGTGTCCTATGAAAAGCTGCGGCTAAATGAGACGAGTCGGCCTTCACTGCCAGGTTGTTTTATCGCCTGATGTTATCATTTTACTTCTGATGATTGCGTTCATGCATCCCTAAAGTGGAGTTCATCTGTGAAGATTGTTTTGCACAAGAAAATGTGTAAGTATAATAAACGGCGTAGAGCTTATTTTCTGCAATAATCCAAAATTCTGTGTGGTAAAAAATTGGTCAAGTTATACTAGTTTTGCTTTGACAAAAATACATCATACACTGCTCCATCTAACTCCAGAAGATACCTGCAGTGGGACAATCAATAAGTTATATATCCATTTACCATTGAGTTAACCCTACTTTTACATTGTCAGTTCAGGTAGAAATTAAAAAGATCACGCAAGAAAATCTTCTTACTGTATTGGATCTCCGGATGCCAGACATACTAAGTTAAGTATACATAATACAAATATGAGGGCATTAGCTTATTGACAGATGTTGTAGATACAATGTGAACTATTTTCACAAAGAATCCACAGACCTGATGTTCTGCATACCAGAAAGAAATCCTTCAGGGTGTGGAGACCCACAGCTCGAATACTTAGAATACTCTAAGTTCTAACCTAATGTGTTTTCTAAAACACTTGAATGTAAACTATGTAGAAGTCATCTAACCGTGAAGCAATAATCTCTGTCTATCCGTCCTTCACATATCTCCACCGCCTCATCAGATAATTGCTAACCTGTTCAAATGTGGTGCACACATTACACTTGCAATATTACTGATGAGAACTACTAAACTAAGAGTTAAATATTCTGTTTATTTCAATTCAATTCAGTTATTTTATACAGCCCAATATCATGAATCAGCAGGGCCAGCTTGATAACTGAAGGCTCTGGCTCCCATCCTACTTTTTAAAACTCTAGGAACTACAAGTAGCCCCGAATTTAGTAAGAGCAGCTCTCTAGTGGGGCAATATGGTATTATTGCCCCACTAAATATGCAGCAACAGGGGCGGAGCTTCAGCTTCAGCTAACATTAGCACACGTTAGCTAAGTATCGCCGTGTAATCGATAGCAGGGCTCTCAGGTTTTGAAGACAGGCAAGCGTGAGACATATCCATCAGCCCCCCCCCCCCCCCCCCGCAGAACGAAACTTTAGGATATCAGTTGCGCGCAATTCCAGGATGCTTTATTTTCATTGGTTGCTGGATTAAATCTTACCCAGATACAACAGATATGTTTGTTTTCTGATGGGTTATTGTGTAGCTCATTTCTTTTTTGATTGGCTGATAAGTGGCACCTCACAGCAGAACTCCAGGGAGCGCTTGATTTCTCCACGGTGAGAGCAGCGCGGCTCATATTCAGGTGGAACGTACGGGAGATACCATTTACAAAACTTGTAAGGGGTAAAAACTAGTTTGTGAAAGACCCAGAGAAACGGAAATATCCGACGAAGCAAAATCCCGGACGTTTTTGGAAACCCTGCCTGGCGCTTTTTTTGGGTTTCAAAAAGAGGACACGTCCGGGGAAAAGAGGACGCCTGGTCACCCTACTCAAAAACAAACATCGGCTAAACCTAGCCTGAGGTCTTGAAGCTAACAAGCTCGCCTTTTTCTGCGCAGCTAAAACAAGTTTGTGTCGCGATATGAGAGGCGACTGCTCACATTTGGATATCCGTAGTGTAACTTTTCCGTGTTTTTCATGTAGCGGGTCGTGGGAGTGAGTGATCACTCTTTATATGCTGGCTGAGGGCAAAGTGCAGCGGTGCTCTGAAGGCACGCGACATGCCGAGATGTGTGTAATAACTTACAAACACGATGCTATCAGGCACCTTGAGGTGCATTTCTCCATATTACTGTGAGTGGAAGCCACATGCTGGTTTCATTTGCAGAGGAATGCTTCCTCTTTGATGTAGCTTTTCGCTCAGTCACCAGAGCTATCCAACAGGAATCCACTCCACATATCACGCAAGTCCAAAATAGCAGCGGGCCTGGCATCCTCCCTGCTCGCCTCACCAACTGTGACTCCCTCCGTCAGGTATGAAGCTCCTCGGGTGAGCGCTTTGTTTTAAAACCTGTCACCGGATTGTTTACCACCTTCCAAATGTTCGAGGAGAGATTAGCTGAAACTCCTGAGAAACCCGATCATCTCAGATTATCTCTGCAGGCTTCTCTGCTGCACCACAACCCATAAATGGTGCTGCAGTTTTTCCATTTCAGTTCATTTTCCACGCCAGACGCTCCGGCAACTTCCTGGCTCAGGAACCTGTGTCAGTACGATTTCCATTAGTATTATTTTCATGGCTCCAGTGGGAATTAAAGCAGCAACATCAGGTAATAGTTAGGGTCGTATGATAGCTCAGAGCTAATGAGCCAATCAGCCAACTTAGCCATAGCATCTAACTATACATTAAAAGGAAAAAGTATTAAAAGTTGAAGCAGGCAAAGCATTGAAAGTGACATTATTATAACTTGTATTTATATCTTATGAAAGGCCAGCAAACTGGAAAATAATTGAAACTAAAGATTGAGACCATCAACTCATATTCACAATGTTTAAATCAAGAAAGAAGTAGAGTCATTTTATATAGACTTCTATGCAACCAGAGGAGTCGCCCCCTGGTGGCCATTAGGAGAATGTAAGTTTGAGGCACTTCTGCGTTGTCTGCATTGTGTAAGGTATTCTGAAACAGGGCACTTTGCGAGTATTTCACAATTTTCAAGTATTTTCACAATAAAATTCCAGTCTATTATGGAAGTATCAAAGTCACCTTCACAATAAAAGTCCCTTGTTATTGTAAGTCAGGTCACGGATTTCAACCGGCTTCATCAATCTATAATACTAAGTTACTCTCATGAACATACATTAATTCTTGCCATTTACATTTGCATAGAGTAAACATTGCCCCTATGCTTCATAATACATTAATAACAATATCAATATTCTCCCTTATATTTTCTATTATAATATCTTTCTATATATAATAATTTAAAACATAAGACCTCTGCAGATGTTATCAAAATAAACTATTACAACCTAACAATTGGTTCAAGTTTAAAAAGAAGAGAAGCAAACTACACACTTGTCTGTGAGTATTCTCATCACACATGACCTGTTTTCTTAAGACACGATGTGAATGCATTGGAGGCCTCGGCGTCAACGTCTAATTACGGGTTGCCAGTTGCGTCGTCTTAGCAGGAGCTCGTGAATCAGGACGATGTGAACACGCCGTTCTCATCGGCAAGAGAAGGTTATGCAAAGCCTCTGAGAACATGCGTGTGCGTGTGCAAGCTTTGCATGTGGGATAAGGGCCCTCATGAAAGAGGGTCTGGACAGTGATTCATCTGTTTTTTAGTGACAGCTCCAACTCTTACTCTCATTCTTTATTAAATTTACTGTATTATATAACTGCGATAAGTTGATCTTGCATTGTAAATCTTCCTATGCATTCCATTGGGTCCTGACTTAGCTTTCGCAAATATGAAAAAAGTTACTTTTATTCAAGTTACCATCCATTTAGATTGTTCGGCTTGCAGCTGACACATGCATTCAATTAAATTTGGTTTATTTTATATAGCCCAATATCAGAAACTATGAATTTGTCTCTGTACACATACAACATCCCTGACCTTTGACCTCACATGGGATCAGGCAACATTCCCAGGAAATAGAAAAAACACTGTTGAATGTGGCTGTAAAATATGTATTATATAATAATAATACACGCTTATAATAGTTTAAAACTGTTGCTGATATGCAGTTAGAGAGGGTGTGACACAGAACCAGCGCAAAGACTGTGAAGACCGACAGCGTGAATAAAAAGGGTACGAGTAGGAAAAGTAGAATAAGACATTAACTTCATTCCACCTAGAACAAGTCATGAGGGACGGGAATCTGGTGTTTGAAACCCACCGTCTGTCACTCTCGATAAAATGATTCCACAGACAAAACATCGAGCGGTACGAGCGGAAAACCCAAAGCTGAGCTCACAGATGCACCAGAGATACGGAGCTTCCAGACCACACAGCTCCGCTTGTTAGCGCTTCGACCCCGGGAGGAAATCTGTGAGATTGTACCCCCCCCAGAGGCACTTCCTCCGAGCTGTGTGGTCCCCCCCCCCCCCCCCCCCCCAGAAGGTCTGAGATCTATAACCAAAACAGAGGCTGATTATCAGAATGATGAGCTGAGTTCAACACTGATCCAGAGACTGAAATCCTGCCCTGGAGGTTTCATGTTGTTGGTGTGACTTCAACGCCTCTGTTTTCTTTTCCATTGCTTCCTGGTCGACACACAACTGCAGAATGAAGGGGGCGACTCCCCTGGTTGTATAGAAGTCTATGCTTCATGTGTTAACGCTGCATTCTCTCTCCTGACCACCAAGGGGTGACTCCTCTGGTTGTATAGAAGTCTATGCATCATGTGTTAAAGCTACATTCTCTCTACTGACCTCCAGGGGGCGACTCCTCTGGTTGTATAGAAGTCTATGCGTCATGTGTTAACGCTGCATTCTCTCTCCTAACCACCAAGGGGTGACTCCTCTGGTTGTATAGAAGTCTATGCATCATGTGTTAACGCTACATTCTCTCTCCTGACCACAAGGGGGGAACTCCTCTGGTTGTATAGAAGTCTATGCGTCATGTGTTAAAGCTGCATTATCTCTCCTGACCACCAGGGGGTGACTCCTCTGGTTGTATAGAAGTATATGCTTCATGTGTTAAAGCTGCATTCTCTCTACTGACCTCCAGGGGGCGACTCCTCTGGTTGTATAGAAGTCTATGCTTCATGTGTTAACGCTGCATTCTCTCTCCTGACCACCAAGGGGTGACTCCTCTGGTTGTATAGAAGTCTATGCTTCATGTGTTAAAGCTGCATTCTCTCTACTGACCTCCAGGGGGCTCCTCTGGTTGTATAGAAGTCTATGTGTCATGTGTTAAAGCTGCATTATCACTACTGACCTCCAGGGTGCGACTCCTCTGGTTGTATAGAAGTCTATATGAATGACTCTACATCTCTCTTGATTTATTCCCTCAGTAAACATTGTAAACATGAGTTTATGTCTCAATCTCTCGTTTCAAGTCTTCTTCTATACAGCATGATGTCATCATTTGGTGGATTATGGTCATTTAGACTCAAACAGACATAAACAGGGGGTGCTTCGCTTCACTCGCAGTGATTGACAGCGTTGTTTTTCTTGCAGGTGGAAACCTGTGCGCACTAAGAGGAGGCAGAAGAATGTGTTTTACTTTTTACTGGCAGACTACAGTGACAGTTTGAGCAAATATGAAAACATTTTTATTCAAGTTACCAGCTTCAGCTTTCGATACATGGGTGGTGATCGGCATCCAGTTGAGCCAAATAACTTTTATTATTGCAAAGAGATTAAAATAATTTAAGTATCTCTTTTTTGCTAATGAAAATATTGACCGAATAAGTCTATATATTCTATAAAAAAATGCTACAGGCTGGACTTTGTCAGTTTACTGCATCTTCAGGGCCATAGCAGGAGGTGTCAGATGCCACAATGTCTCCCTGGAGGAAGCAGAGTTAGTAATGTGTGATAGAAGAATAGAATAGAAATATACTTTATTAATCCCCAAGGGGAAATTTGTTGACACAGTAGCACCAATAAACTAAACACAATAAAATATAAATATAAGAAAGGAAGAAAGTGACTGTGCATAAAGTATATAAAGTGAAATATAAAATACAAAACAAAATAACATATATGTAAATACTATATAATATATAATAATAATGATAATAATAATAATAATAATGCATTATATTTTTATCGCACTCTTCCTTCAAGAATCTCAGAGTGCCACACAGATAGTAAAAACAAATAAAAATGATTAAAACATAGTTAAAAGCAACCCATAAAAAAAATAAAAAATAATAATAAGTAAATAGAAGAATGTAATGGCTGACAATAAATGAACTCAAGGTAAAAAAATATGCCTCCCTGAGTAAAACGTTTTTTAGGCCAGTCTTAAAAGAGTATTGTATTGTCATCCATTAACAGCACAGATCATTAACAGCATCCACTGATCCCGTGAGCAAATAAAGCTCTGGGAAAAGAAAAAAAAGTTAAATGTGTGGGAAGCCCCCCCCCCCCCCCCCCCCCAGCAGATAACAGAGTTCCTGTTGTAGACGAAGCCGTGAACCAGAATCAGAACTTCATTCGTGTCGAAAATGTAGTTAACGGAGGGAATAAACGCTTCACACGTGTTCACACATCAAACTTTACAATGACGGAGGATGAGATGAATAGAAACAGGTGAAGAGAACAATGTAACCGGAATTATATGAAAGGAATTCTTGTAAAATACAAAGAGAAAGTAAGGACATTTTTTATAAGGAAGAGCCTGAGGTACAGCTGGGATGAAGATCAAAGACGTGTTTCATCCAACTGGTCTTCACCACCAGCCTCCCTTTCCTCCCCTCTCCTCTCCTTTCCTCCCCTCTCCTTTCCTCCCCTCTCCTCCTATCCTGAGTTAAATGATGTGACCTGGAGTTACGTAAACTCTGAGATCCATTTCCAGACATCAAAGTCGAATGTGTACAGATTGTAAAGCCCTCTGAGGATAATTTGTAATTTGTGATATTTGGCAATATAAAATAAACTGAACTGAATTGAATAGAATACACGGTCTCCTCATCCTCATCATCCTCCTCATCCTCATCATCCTCCTCATCCTCCTCATCCTGAGGTTTTAGGTTCATCGTGTCCGACTTTCAGGCAAGAGTTTCAGACGTATTGTTATATTATAGATACTGTAGGTTTGCCTTTTGGTCAGTAATGTGGCTTTAATGACGAAGCAGGTACAGCAAAATAATACAACATATAAAGAATCAGGTAACTTCATAAAAATGGCATCTCTTTACTGTTATGCAGCCTTTAAAACCAGTTAAATACAACACAATACCATTGGACCTTAACATATAGAACTGTTAACAGTACTGTAATGATATTGTGATAATGTTGCATATCCTGATATGATGAATGGGATTGAACAGGTGTGGTCATGTGAACTACAACCAACAGTTAACATTCCTTATTGGTAATGTTTCAGGTTCAGATATGATCATTCATATTATGTTAATTTGTTGACTCGATGCTGGCCACATTAATAAATTAACTTCATTTAAACAAAAAGGCAACATGAGTTCCACGTGGACCCGACCGCGGCTCCGAAGGCCCAGAGGAGTGAGCCACGCTGACGCTGGGCTGCATCCATTAAACGTCTGAAACGCTTTACGCTTCTGTCCCTCGAGCAGCGTGGGAACCTGAGCTGTGAGCTGAGCCCAAATACCTGAACCGCCGACACGAAATACCGGCTGTCAGACGGTCGATCAGAACATCGCGGTTGGCACAAACACGCCTCCGCGGTTTAATTCACGTATCGGGCGGAGAGAGGCGAGCGGTACGGACGGGTGGAAATGATATCCTCTCTAGAAGGTGGAGAGTCACGCCATGAGGGACTCCACGACTACGACTTGTTAGGTGTTCTGGAACAGAGCACTTCGCAGATGGTGGAGAACAGGCTACCGGACGCGCGTGAATTAAGTTATCAACATTTATTGGCAGGAAGTGTAAAACAAACAATCAAAGCTCACATCGTGGTCTTCATCGTGGTCTTCATCGTCGTCTTCATCGGCTCCTCCGCCCTCCTTCGGCGTCGAGAATCCAGTGGAAAGAGAAAGATTTTTCTTCTTCGCGGCTTTTTGTCGCCCGGGGGTCAAAATGTCATTTCCGGTCAAGTATTTTCACATACATTAATATCAATATCAATATTCTCCCGAATATTTTCTATTATAATATCTTTCTATATGTATTAATTTAAAACATAAGACCTCTGCAGATGTTATAAAAATAAACTATTACAACCTAACAGACTGAACCTCAAACAGCGGTCCGTCAGGTCGGCCCGCTGGGGAACCGAGACAAGTGGCAATAAAGGCGTCATATCAGCATCCGGGCCGTGATGTGTGTGTGTGTGTGTGTGTGTGTGGCGGTGCTTTTCCGCTTGGATAGGAAAACCTGTCAAAAATGAAGCTTCCTAAATTTTTGAAATATTTATACTTTAGTTAATATTTTGGTTTCCCAGGACCCCCAAAAAATGCATCAAAAGTAAACGCTTATTCAATTTAGAAAGTGGTGTCCCCATGCAACACCTCTTAGTCAAGTCCTCACAGGGCTACAAGTGTGTATGTGTGTGTGTGTGTGTGTGTGTGTGTGTGTGTGGGTGTGTGTGGGTGTGGGAACACAACGATTAAATCCGTCACGGTGGTCAGCTGTTATCCGTGTTTTATTTGAGCGAAGTGGACTTGTTTACCTTTGACCCACTTCATTTATTTGCTCACACCCTGTTTGCAAAAATGTCAACAAAAAGAACTAAAGAACCAGGAATGTGATATTTTAAGTGCAGTCTTTGCGTGGCTTTGATCTAAATGCACGTTTCAGACTCCTCAGGACAGTTTGGCTGTCTTTAAGATGTCTATTTGAAGGTGATTCATCTGCACAGTGTTTTGAATGTCGGTCACAGCATGAGAAACAAAGATGTCGATGGTTATGGTTGTTGGTAAAGACATTTTTAGCAGTGGTTCCATACAATTCTGGATTTAAATATAAGCAAACTTGAATGAACAATGAGTGCACATGAGATAAGAGAATTCATTAATGCTATTTATACCATAGGTATCTAGAGATGTATCAAACATTTGTTTTTGATGTATTACAGTGTAATACACCACTAACAAACAGCCAATATAGGGACAAAGAAACCACAGGACCTTCAGTCATTTAGTGAAGCAGAGTTTTGACCATCATATTTCTCAAATTGCTCTCATGAACCAAAACTACGGTCAAAATGTCTTCATGTTTTGCAAAACCTGCTCTCACCACGTGAAAATGTCCCATCTAGGTAGCCGATGAGCAAACACACTGGTGTTGCATGCTGGGAAGCTGCCTCCCCGGATATCAGCGAGGTCAAGGCCCGAACTCAGCCGAGCCGGCGGGCGCCGTCCGCCCCTCTCCGCCTGGACCGCCTCCCCCGCTCCCGGGAACGCCGAGCCATCGGAGCCATGACTCACCGGCCTGGTGCCGGATTACTCACGGCTTCACACCCTCGCTTATTTTAGTTCACACTTGAAAACATTTTGGCGTGAGGCGGCCGAGCAGATCACTGCTCAGCCGGCGGTGATGGGCACAAACAAAGCCGGACTTCCTCGGAAGCGGCGCTGAAAGATCCATAATTCACCAGCATGACGTGCCGAAGCAAAACATTCAGCCACAAGGATTCCCAACATGAATATGATGGCTGTTAGATCATAATCTGTTAGATTATGAAACCAAGACTGTCTGTACATTGTGTTGGATTGCTGTTGCTGCTTTTTTGTACATGTTGTTCCTTTTTTTGCTACTGCAACCACTTATGGCAAAGGTATTTTCCTCACACAGCTATTTTAGAATATAATAGAATATAATAGAAATATACTTTATTAATCCCCAAGGGGAAATTTGTGGACACAGTAGCACCAATAAACTAAACACACAAGAATTAAATATAAATATAAGAATGAAAGAAAAAGTGACTGTGCATAAACTATACAAGTGAAATATCAAACACAAAATAAAATATATATGTATATATATACACACAACATATATGCAAATAAATAGTCTTCAAGTCTTCTTCCTAAATGGGCACTATGTTGTGCACGTTGTCGTAAAAGCTGAGCTTCTATCGCGTTTAATCCATCGTTTAACGATACATATTTTAGATCCTTGTCCTTTCAACTGTCAAAGTGTTCCAGAGATGTTTGAAGTACTTTCTCGGTTCATCATTAAAAAGAAAATGTGTGAAGATTATCTTGTTGAATAAAAACTGTTTGTTTGCCATAAGTTTATTTTCTTTTATGATCCCAAATCATAAAAGAAATGGAAGAATCCCATTCTTCGGTGGAGCGCTTTGGTTCCCTCTGGTTTCTATGTTACGGAATATTGGCATCAGTAAAAATGACGGCACAAGGTCGAATACTTTCTCTGAAAGATGGGAATGCTGCAGCACGTTTGGGACCGGCTGGTCTATGTGGACTCATCACTGTCATATTCATTGAATGTATTTTAACTCTAAATGTGTCCTTCTGGTCACATGACATCTATTGTTCTGTCCATCCTGGAGAGGGATCCTCCTCTGTTCTCTCCTGAAGGTTTCTTCCCTTTTTCCCCCTGAAGGGTTATTTGGGAGTTTTTCCTGGTCCGATGTGAGGTCAAAGGTCAGGATGTCTATGTGTACAGATTGTAAAGCACTCTGAGACAAATTTGTAATTTGTGAAATTGGGCTATACAAATAAACTGAATTGAATTGAATTGAATGACATTTTGTAAGACACATGTCAGGACTGTGATTGGACGGCTGGGTAAAGTTTACCAACTCTGTGGAGCCATAAAAAAAAAGTGCTCCCATTGCCAAGAAATCAGAAAATAGACTATGACTGCACAATTGTACTGTACTGTGACTAATGCCAATTTAAGGAACTGCCTGTGGGTGGCTCGTTGGCTCCCTGCCAGGCTACCAGCTCGCTCATTGGCTACCGAGATGGGACAGGATCCTACATGAAGGTGATTGGACGCGTGCAGCTGAACCTTCCCAGAAGTAAATTAAGGTGAAAGTTGGCTTTGAGTACAGTCTGAACAGGCCTTTAGGGCCATTACACACCCATTCAAAGGAACATGTGGCACACCCCTTAAGTACACACTCCTGACTGGCAGTTAAAACACAAGCTCAACAGTTCGCTTCATGCATGATTCTGTCTGACAGAATTATGAAATGGGTGAGAGAAAGACAAAAGAGAAAGAGCAATCATAAAAGCGACGGTCCATAATTCATTGTAATTACTCGCCATGCTATCGGACGAGTTTGCAGGCCGTAATTGCTAAACGCTAACATCAAGTTAGTCATAGTCTGTTAGCATGCTAACATTTGCTAATTAGCACTAAATGTAAATGTGGATCAGGTAGGCTGACCAGACGTCCTCTTTTCCTCGGACATGTCCTCTTTTTGAGGCCTAAGAAATGCGTCTGTCAGGGATTCCAAAAACATCCGGGATTTTGCTTCGGCGTATATTTGCGTTTCTCTGGTTCTTTCACAAACTAGTTATCACGCCCTTGCACGTTTTGAAAATGATATCTCCCTTACGTTCCACCTGTTTTATGACTAAATACCTGCACAACTAGTGACAAACCCATTAGCCTGAGCTGCACGTTGTGTTTAGTGTCAATTAGATTATGTCAGCATGCTAACTCAGTCTCTTTGGTTTATGGACTTCTGTTTTGAATCCTCAAAGTCGGCATTCCTCCAACAAGGATTTACACTTTTTGTCATCTTGGTGTTTTGCAACCTGTGAACGGAAGTGCCCATATTTGGATAGCGGAGGATATTCAATCACAAGGTAGCCCCGCCCTAAAGCATTTACCTGCTTTATGGTAGAAGCATGTAATAAATGAACATCGTGCAGTATTGACAAGACCATAAAGTCATGTTTACAATGTTTTTGAGTGAATCAGGAGAGAAGTAGAGTCATTTTCTCAGAGACTTCTATACAACTAGAGGTGGTCCCTGGTGGTCAGTAGAGAGAATGCAGTTTTAACACATGGTGCATATACTTCTATACAACCAGAGGACTCACCCCCAGGTGGTCAGTAGAGATAATACAAGTTAAATGCACCTCCACATTGGGTTCACTTTCTCTGGCTAACACGCTAAGCTAAGATGCTAAAAATGCATTTGTCATTGTGAGCATGCAATGCCACTGAGAATGAAGTTGAGGTTATAATTTTGCATTTCACCCTAAAACAAACTTTTCTAAAAATGCATACTTTGCTTATATTAAAAGTAATTGAACGTAAGGGGAGGAGGTTTCGTCAAGGGATGTTTTGTAATTTAAAACATACATTTCTGTACATTTCCCTTAAGGCAGGAGATGTTTAATCACATGTAGACAGCTGCATGGCCCATTTCTGACCTCAAATTTATTGAGAAAAACTAATTTAATGGAAGAATTAAGCGGCACGTTGTTTTGATGGCGGACAACACATGTTTGTGTGCTTTGCTGACATCACAGAGGAGTTCAAAGCGTGTGTGCAGGTGATCTCACCAGCCCTCCACACCTGCAGAGAGTCAGTCTGCAGGGTGTCAGCCCACGAGCCTCTTTTTGTGTCCTTGGATGTCTCAGGACAGGTTAGAACAACGTCTCCTTTGTCTCCCTGCTGCCTCTCTGAAGTGACAGAGCGGGTGACGAGCTAAGTGGCAGGAGGAAGGTGAAGAAAAAGCCAAAGATTAGCTTGAAAGGGAGCGAGGCTGCGACAGATGCATCAAACCTGCATAGCAGGAGGGTTGAAAGGGAGAAAAAATGTACTTAAAAGGGACGAAATGGATGATTAACAGAGGCCCGCAATCATCCGCTCAGAACAGAGGTGAATTATGTCAAAGATGAGAAAGCTATAGTTCTTTCTCTGTGCTGCACGTTTCCTCATCAGTTGTACAACCCACACACAGCAGTGTCACAGAGGCGTTAACGCAGGGCTCTCAAGTGTCACGCATTGAGCGTGAGACTCACGCATTTCGGTCTTAACTCCCGCCACACATCGTATTTCTCACGCTGAAAAAAACTTGGCTATTTCATGTTCTAATGTGCCGCAGCGCCAACATGAGCCGCTCTCACCGTGGAGGAATCAAGCGCTCCCCTGAGTTCTGCTGTGAGGTGCCACTTATCAGCCAATCAAAAAAGAAATGGGCTACACAATAACCCATCAGAAAACAAACGTATCTGTTGTATCTGGGTAAGATTTATCCAGCAACCAATGAAAATAAAGCATCCTGGAATTGCGCGCGACTGATATCCTAAAGTTACTGCTACTACTGTAAGGTGATGTTTTAGAAATGATTGACAGCTCATAGAGTCCGAGATGGCGTAAGTTAGTTAGAGGCAAAGATTGATGATGGTGTTTTCAGTCCAGACTTTGAAACTGCTGTTTGTTGTTGTCTGTTTGGGGTTAAACTGACGTTATGAAGTTTGAGTTCCTGATAATAGAGAATAAGCGTCACGCTCATACTCAGAACTCGGGAGTGTAAGGATATGTTTGCTCTCTTTGATCATCAAAGGGATGATCACAAAGGAGAAGGACGCAACTACAGTGTCCATTGTTGCTCGGGGGGTCACGCTAACTTTGCACAGAACAACGTTCCAAGTATATATATATATATATATTTTTTTAACGTGAATCATTTCAAACGTCCCCCGGGGCGGCTCACATATCTGACTGCACAGGGTTGAATTCTGGAATTCTAAATTTAGCGTTCCTTTCCGTACTTCATTGTTGCCCAATGTTCCCTCCACCTGCCCTCTGACTACCAGATGTGCAGTTTGTACTTCCTTAATCACCACATTGTAAAAATACTTCATTTTACTTCTGTTCTAATACCATCTCTCATGGGATTTAAAGACATTGTGACTTTTATTATTTTCAAAGATAATTTCTTACGACAAAAATAAATAAATCCACTCTACTAATGATATTTGTTTCTAGCTTAACGCACAATCCGCATTCTACATCTCAACATCCAGAAATGGAAAGCACAACAATGCAGGAAGTCTGGAGACGTGATGAAACTGAGCCAACTTGGCAAAAATCTAACGGAAACATTGATTAAGAGGAAAAAAACGAGCGTGCTGCAAATTCCTCATCAGCCTAATGACGATGACCTCTCGTGGACCAAAAACGACCATACTGGGTTCATTAATAAAAACGAGCATTATGGGCTCATTAATAAAAACGACCATACGGGGCTCATTAATAAAGCATCCAGCGTCTGTTTTCATAAGAGCTTGGAGGATGCTCATAAAACTGGAAAAAGGTAAACAGAGAAGAGAGGTTTAACATTTCTGAGCTTGCAGATTGCTTGGATACACACTGTTGTTTCTCATTAAACAACCATTAGATGAAGTCATGGCTGGTGGATGTTATTATCTTTCACTATTAAAAAAGTACTCATAGTTCATTTCCTCTTGTTTTCCAGCAGCATGAGAAGGAAATTGGCAGAGTTGCCCTGATCTGGGTTTTAAGGAGAAGAAGAAAGGGACCCCCTCTAAAAAAGGACAAATCGATGCCGGAGGCTGTCGCAGATTTAAAGCATCAGTTTGTGTTGTAATCAGCAGTTTTTGGGTGGTTTTATCGAGCTGGAAACAGACTTGGCATGTTATGTAATAAAGGCTGCTCTCTACTCCTGTGTGAATATGAACAAAGGTTACCCGATGAATGAGCCGACATCGTGGATGCTATCTAGCTCCATGAGTTAGCGCTGTTTCTAGAGATTTTCTAGAAATTCACTGAACAATTTAAATGATTTCTTTCAAGCTGACTAGTTTTCCTACATTTCCCAGGATGCTTTACAAGAGAACTTGCATGCTACTTATATAGTGCGGGGGACCACACATTTTCGCAGACCGACTAGGAAATTAGCAAAGCGCTAGTTCCCTCCACAAAAAGCCAAATGGGATTTTGGATTATTGCAGAAAAGGAGCATATGGATAGCGAAATGTGTGCCTTTTTAAATATGTCACGGTTGTTAAACGTCCACGTTCAGTTGGCTCACTTTCCGTGACGCGTTACACATGTGGTCACATGTTCAGACGTAAGAGATCTGAAAGTTTGATCGCCGCCATCAAATCTCAGTTTGGGTGTCAGATTATTTTTATTGCTCTCGATCTTCCCCTGAAGTGCAGCTGCTGTTCCTGTGACCTCCATTCATGAGCTGCCACCGATCTCTTTGGTTCTGAATTGATCACAAGCCATCGAGCCCTGACCGATCGGCGCCGGTAGTCGTCTGTAAACCAATCCGCTGCAGGGTGGATGTGACCGGCGTGAGAAACACGTTGGGAAACTCCCTCCGCCTCTCCGCTCCGTCCACAGGAGGCGGTCGCTTCGCCTGAAGCAGCTGTGACCTGAAGCGCTCGCTGCTGATGATACAACAAAGCACCTCTTGCCAGAAACTAGGGCAATAACTGCACTAACTACCACTGCACATATTCACATTCACATTCACACTTTAATGTGTTGATCTGCACTGCACACATTTCATTTACACTACACACATACACACACTCTGCATTTTGCACAATGTCTATATATATATATATTATTTTATATGTTGTGACTGTGCATAAAGTTCACAAAGTGAAATATAAAATACAAAATAAAATAAAATAAAATATATATGTATATATATATATATATATATATATTATTTTAGTAGTACTTTAATTTATTTCATAAAAAAACTGTGACAAGCAGTATTCAGAAGAAAAAAAAGTCAGAAAAAAGACCAATACTTAAAATTGAAAGAAAAGTTCATCTTTGAAAACAAAAATATAATGTATTACAAATAGCTACGTTTGTTTTGTTTTTGTTTCTAATCTCATGAATATGTTTCTAATCCAATTTAAAGAAACAAACACAGGACTTTCACCCAGGAGAACTGCTTTTCGTGTCCCGTAGTAAAAACAAATGTCTCGATTGTCCAATTTCAATTGAATTATGTACCTTAATAAATAAATAAAAAATACGTTAAGCCTAAACATGGAGTTTTACAAAACCTTACCAAGTAGTTTTGCTGTATTTACATACATATAAATGTATGACTTGCTGTATTAATGCAGCTTATTAAACAACATCTGCTGAATCACGTAGTTTATGGGCCTCATTGGGACAACATGTCCTCTGCTACACACAACGGGATGAAGTTCATTTAGTTGCGTACTAATAAGCAGCACCTTTGCTACCGTTACTGGGCTATTGAATGTGAAATGGCCGTATTTAAGGACCTAAATTCAGCTACAATCCGGCTAAAAGACTGAATATATGGAATTTAAAACTGAGCCGTGGAGTCGTGTTGTGACTATCTGAGCGGCATCGCTTACTTCCTCCAGCTCACATGACACTTACTGGGAGTTGAACTTTATACTCTGATTTCCAGACGTATCCACTGACAGCACAGACAACAACGCCGCCTGTGACATATTTGTGTGTGTGTGTGTGTGTGTGTGTGTGTGTGTGTATCTCCAGGGGAAGATTTGACCATCTTCCATATCAACACTTGTATTTTGTGCTCTTCCAGGTGGCACTTGAGTGTGAACGCTGCTTCAGACGAGGGCCAGACGGTACCTGCACGCTCCGTGATGTGTCAACAGAGTCTTGGTGGGCTGATTTTTTTTTTACTGTGCTCATTTCTGGGAAATGTGAGCAGATGATGCCGTGGGAACATTTCTCAGAAACAAGGAGGTCATCAGCTGCTTGGACATAAACATAGAAGTCACACACGTTAACTACTCACCGTCCAACCATGAAGGTCTCACCTAGGAAGAGAAACAGAAGCTTGTGCGTTTAGCTCTGACAGCACATTTTATTTGTAGTTCATTTTACAAATACAGACAGGGCAACCAGGGCTTTTTGTTTTTGTTTTGCAAATTGTGAAATATTAGCTCAACAATAAAAGATCTGTAAGAATTATGGACGGCAAAAGCATTAAAACCAAATGTCTGCTGAAGTCTGTCACAAGACGACTCCAGACGGTTAGTCACTGCTACAAATTCAAACCAAATATCAGATATAACAATTTATTTAATCAGATTAGACCTTGTTGATGATTTCATAAATAAAACAAACTATCATTTTTGTTTATATAATGTGATTATATATATATATATATATATATATATATATATATATATATATATATATATATATATATATATATATATCTCAATATCCTGTGATTCCATATATATATATATAAATGTATATAGTTCAATATCCTGCGATTCCATATTTATATATATATATATATATATATATATATATATATATATATACATATATATATATATGTATATAGTTCAATATCTTGCGATTCTATATATATATATATATATATATATATATATATATATATATATATATATATATATGTATATAGTTAAATATCCTGCGATCCATATCCATATATATATAGATATATATATATATATATATATATATATATATATATATATATATATATATTTTGTGGCTCCGGATACATTTTATTGGGTGGAAAATATGTCCAAATGGCTCTTTGAGTAGGAAAGGTTGCCGACCCCTCGTCTGATCGTTGACTTTAATGTGCTCTCAGCTCAATATTCCCAAAGCAGAAGAAGGGGCGAGTTGTGGTGTTTGTGACTCACACAGATGTGAGAGACATGAAGACATAACAAGACAGACACTCAGAGAGACATTAGGAGGCCACAACCTTCATATCACCAGATAAGATAAAACACCTTTCAGTCACAGGCCTGGGCCGAAACCCAGCTGGCCGATAACGCCGGGCGACCTCTGACGACCTCTGAGGCTGCGTCTTCACAAAGAGGACGATGCTGAGGCTAAGTATTAAAAAGTCAGATGTCTTTATTTTCAACAGTTATTGCGTTATTTAATGAACTCAAATGTCAACCTCACTGGTGACGACAATGGGACAAAGAAAGACATTCACATCTATCAGTACATCAGAAGTCCAAAACAATAATGTTACAGTAGTTCTAAGCTGATGAACAGGATTAACGAATCTTCGGTCATGACCTTTAAAACTGAAGTTGAGGCGACTGTCAAGGCAACAGGGTGGAGCTGACAACACAACCTAAACAACTGATGTGTGTCATCGTCATATCTGACAATCACACGGAAACGCCCCCAGACATCCCGACTGCTGGTTGAGCCGCGGTGTCGCCTTACCCAGACAATAACCGTGAAGACACAGATGTGACACAGATACAGTGGTGGAGGACAGTAGACACCGGCCAATCAGAGGGCTGCCCTGGCAGAGAGAGCCTCAAAGAGACAGTCACTAAAATCGGGTGTGACAGAGTGCGAATACAGGTGGATTACTTCAGGTGGATTAATACAGGTGGATTAATACAGGTTGATTAATACAGGTTGATTCATATAGGTTGATTAATATAGGTTGATTAATACAGGTTGATTAATACAGGTTGATTAACACAGGTCGATTAATACAGGTCGATTAATACAGGTCGATTAATACAGGTCGATTAATACAGGTTGTTTAATAAAGGTTGATTAATACAGGTTGTTTAATAAAGGTTGATTAATAAAGGTTGATTAATACAGGTTGATTAATACAGGTTGATTAATACAAGTCGATTCAGATGTACATTATGAGAAAACATTAATTTATTTACATTCGCAATTCGTGTAGAAATCTAAAATATAAGTATGAACCTGAACATCAGGTGTCCTTTAAAAATGTCCGACGGCATGTTTTGTTTAAATGTTGTTATTTATTCATTTTTAAAGAAAGAACTGAAAGGTAAACCTTTATTTTACAAGGTGAATCTCATTGAGATTTCTTTTTTTCGAGGGTGAGCTGGACAACAGGCAGCAACATAAGAAACACAGAACAACGCAAGTTCAAAGAAACTAAAAGTTGACGTAACAGAGTTACTTTGTTAACATGTAACAGCTTTACAGCTCGATGTGTGTTGTATTGTGGCAGAATATGAAGTTATAGACTCTAACTTGGAGAATGCTCTTTTCTCAGCTCCATCAAATCCTCCGTAAGTCACTGTAACTGCTCCTTGTGTGTATTTATGATAATTAAATATTCAATGGTGACAAATGTCTCCAGTCTAGGATCCGATGGTGATGAAGTTGGTTTACAGATGTAGGCGGACCAGAACTCCTTGAGTCCATCAGCAAATATAAAGCATTTGGTGAATAGTTTTGACGTTTAGCTGTTAAGAATGGTTTGAATTATTAATAAATACATCAACTGTTAGTGTAAAACTGAGCATTGTGAGAAGGATTGGGTCATCCAGCCCCTCAGTCCAACTTTCCACATTGGTTTTATGTCTGAGCTGTAAAAGCAATATGGCTCTGCATACCGTAACAATGTTCTGCTGCAGTGTCATGTGTCAGAGAACCGGTTCACGGGGTAAATGTGCCTGTTGGTGAGCTCACGTCTCTCTCAACAGAGTTTCCATTGTCTGCTTCGTCTCGCCACGAGTTCGGATATTTATTTCTGATAATGTGCTCGTTGTTCGACGGTCGCGGGAGGTTGAAGACGAAACCGAAGGGAAACCGCACGAGGACCCGGCGGCGGACACGAGAGTCGAAACCAGGAGGCGGGAAGCTCACATGCCGGGTCACGGGGTGTTTGTAGACGCTCGTGAAAACACATCGCACCGCACGTCCTAATACCCCCCCTCTACCCCCCTTCTGTGGAGGTCTGGATCGTGGTCCATGGATACCACTAATATTCATACACTCTGTCATATTCATTGAATGTGTTTATGTAACTCTGTAACACTGTTAATCTGGTCACATGACATCTATTGTTCATCTGGTCACATGACATCTATTGTTCATCTGGTCACATGACATCTATTGTTCATCTGGTCACATGACATCTATTGTTCATCTGGTCACATGACATCTAGTGTTCATCTGGTCACATGACATCTATTGTTCATCTGGTCACATGACATCTATTGTTCATCTGGTCACATGACATCTATTGTTCATCTGGTCACATGACATCTATTGTGCATCTGGTCACGCCATCTATTGTTCATCTGGTCACATGACATCTATTGTTCATCTGGTCACATGACATCTAGTGTTCATCTGGTCACATGACATCTATTGTTCATCTGGTCACATGACATCTATTGTTCATCTGGTCACATGACATCTATTGTTCATCTGGTCACATGACATCTAGTGTTCATCTGGTCACATGACATCTATTGTTCATCTGATCACATGACATCTATTCTTCGGTCCATCCTGGAGAGGGCTCGTCCTCTTTTTTCTCTCCTTAAGGTTTCTGACGTACGGGAGTTTTGATGTCGATTTGATGTCAATTGTCAGGAATGTCGTATGTGTACAGATTGTAAGGCCATCTGAGGATAATTAGTAATTTGTGATATTGGGCTTTATAAAATAAATGAATTTAATAATAATAATGAATTTAATTGAAGTTGATATGAGGATGTAATGATTCATCCACACTCTGATTGGTGGTGAGTTCTGCACACAGACAGTGGAAGAAGTAGCTTTGTGAAGAATGATGGTGAGAATAATATCAACTCAACAATTCTTTGCTTCAGTTCTACTGTTCTGTGTATTTTCTGTCCTCTTCAGAGTTGGAAAGGTTTTTTGCAATTCTTCGAGGCCGAGACACCGGGCCGGCTGCGACAGCTGCTGCATGCATTAACCGTCCCTCTCTCCCTCTCTCCCTCTCTCCTTCTCTCCCTCAGACAAAACAAGGCCGTACAGGAAGCCGTGATTAAAGCACTTCCTGTTCGACTGGCCCAGAGGATCAAGGGGTCGGGTATTATTTACCTCTGCTGCTCTGAGTGGAGGTCCCTTCATCAACCCCCAGTGAAGTGGACCGACAACATTGGAGAAGCGGCTGTTGGATTTGTGTGTGTGTGTGTGTGTATGTCAGTGCATGTGTGCGTTGTTTGTGTGTGTCTGTGTGTGTGGATGTGTGTGGATGTATGTATGTATATGTGCATGTGTGTGCATGTGTTTCTGTGTGCATGTGCGTGTGAATGTGTGGCTGTGCGCATGTGTGCATGTGTGTGTGCACGAGGGTCTGTGTGAATGTGTGCGTGCATGCATATGTGCATGTGTGCATGTGTGTGCATATGTATGTATGCATGTATGTCTGTGTGCATATGTGTGTGTATGGATAAGTGTGTGTGCATGTGTGTGTGTTCATGTATGTCTGTGTGCATGTGTGTATGAATGTATGTCAGTGTGCATGTGTGTGAATGTGTACGTGCGTGTGTGTGCATGTGTGTATGTGTCAATGTGTATGTGTGTGTGCATGTGTGTGAGTGCGTGTATGTTTGTGTGTATGTGTATGTGTGTAGGTGTATGTGTGTGTGTGAGTGTGTATGTTTGTTCATGGTTTGTTCAAGTAAGATTTGATAGATGAAAAGATGAAATTATTACATAAATATATTCAATGTATACATATTTATATCATAGTAATACACCTAAATCAATAGGCTGTTGTATCCAGATGCTGGACCTATAACCAATAGATATATACAGCAGCTAGCTTCTAACAAAAAAATATAGATATTAATGTTATGATGTGGAATCCTAACTGTGTAGCAACCATTACATTCCTGATGTGTTAACACTCTAACCTGTGAGTTTAGACCTTTTATAGGTAGAGTTTAACATAGCAGTATAATTACCCCAGGCATGTTTTTTAACAGTCATCATGAGAGTCGTGTTTAAATGTCAAACTTAAGTTTCTCCACGCTGCCCTTAATGCCTGTAAACTAAATCTTATGTAACTGTTGATTAACAGCGGGGATCTCCTCCTGCGACAGCTTTAATTACCTTTAGTGGAGTCGACTGGTGGATGGGAGGAAAGTCGCTGTCACACTCCCCCCCCCCCCCTCTAAGGACCGCCGGACCAAATGACAAATGCCGACCTCCTGCTTCTGTGTCAGTTTCATGAGGTAATTAAAGTACTTTCACATCCTGGTGGAGCCGAGTAAGTTAGGAAAGAAGGTTGATCAGAGGAAGATTGCTTCATCTGCTCTCAAAGTACTTGTGTAGCAAGACATTTGTTCAATTCAGTTTATTTTATACAGCCCAATATCACAAATTACGACATTGGATGAGGAAAAACTCCCAAGAAACAGCGTTACAGAGTTACGAAACATTCAATTAATATGACGGCTGTACGAATAGTTTGTAGTAGACATGGACCACGATCCAGACCTCCATGATCCATGAGACAGATGGAGGTAGAGAAGAGGGGCATCAGCAGGACCATGGCAGGTGGCACCAGACACAGCCTGGTCCAATGGACCCTATGAGACGTGAAGTCACAAAGACTCCGTCTACCGTATATACCATGGCTCCTTAAAATACTAGACTGCATTTCCAGGCTTATGATAAAACATTGTTAGTTCTACTGGGATGCAGAATCTTTAAGGCATCATTACCCTCCCAGGCATGCGCTTGTCGGATCGTCAACATTATTCCGAACCCACAACTTTCCTATCACACCTTTCCTATCATACCTTTCTATCACACCTTTCCACTGTCGGTACCTCGTTGCTGTGCCTGATTTCTTTTACGCAATTTCTTGGAAACCAACAACCCTCGTAAAATGCTTTATTCAAACCCCTTCATTTCAAACACACCCGACTGCCTTTATGATTTCAAGGGGTCTGAAGAACTATGCAAGAACAAAGTAGAGATTATCTATTTCATCTTGAGTAGAGGTTGAACGTCTTTGTATTGGAGGCTGAGGGCATTTTCAACACCTGCTTTGTTTCGTTCATTTTCAAGTTAAAGACCTTTTCTGTTTCAACTCCCAATGGTAAGTTTCTCTTACACAATGTGGTAGGTGCAGTTTGGTCCGTGGTTGTGTTCAATTGGATCCTTTTAAAGTAACTCTGAACAAGACACTGAACCCAATTAGCTTCCAATGGTTGTCATTGGTGTGTGAGTGTGTCTGTTAAAATGGTGAATATCAGGTAAATCACAAAAAATAACTATAAATATAATCCTTTAACCAACAATTACTCTTTAAAATTCGATTCGAATTGAAATTATGTGGGATAAATGGCATATTTTTTCCAAAACAATTAAATCTACGGCTCATTAAAGAATGCAAATATGTTGCTGTTGCCGAAAAAAATACTTCAGCAAAGATGGGATTTGAGGTATTGAAATAATAAAACAGAATATAACTGTAAACCTTCTGGGAGCCGTGAACACTCACAGGACTTCTTTTCCAACAACTGTCATGAATGAATCAACAAAGAAAGCGGTTTCCATTCTCATCTTCATTGAATAAAGCTTCCTAAAACATTTATATACAACGAGTCTACTTAGTTTAGACCATTTGCATCAATTTAATCCTACTCAGCTTTTATTGACATGCTTTTCATCAGTCTGAGGTTTTGTTATGTGTTTTTGCAGAAGTTTCCTTGCATGTAGAGGCGTGTGCGAGTGTGCTCCGGTATGTTTGAGAGGTCACGAGGTCAAGCAGGAGCAGCGGCGGTGTTTTTTTTATCCTTCCTTACCTCTCCATTCATGAGTCACAACCACAGCTGGCTTCAGTAACACCAGGGAGGCTTAAGTGCGGCGAGCAAAAGGGACAAAACAAGGCCAAGGCAAATATTGGTTTTACTGGAGGTTGAGACCAAAACATTGGTGGAGAGCACCGCCGGCCTGCGGCTTCCCCGTCGACACTCTGGTGTTATTGACCGGTGTCTGAAGTCTGGTGATGAGTTCAGGCAGAGAGCCGAGAGCATTCCGTTCTTTGCCCTCTTCGGCGTGCCGGGTAGAGCTGCACATTTGTTCCTCCTGTCTGCGAAACGCACCCATCAACCTCTCCGCGAACTGAGAGATGTTCTGTTTTCTTTCATCTGTTTTTATCCGTAATGGTAGATGGACCTGTACGCTTTTCTAGTCTCCCGACCGCTCAGAGCGCCTTCACACGTAGAGTTTTTTCGATTTAATTTAGTTTAGTTTAGTTTATTTCAGTAATTTACAAAAAGCAAGATTTTCTTACAACAAAAGAAGAAAGCGGCTAACCGAAAGGGTCAAGGCCGAAGCTATCAAGTGCCCTAACCTATGATTTCACGAGAAAACTTAATTCAGAGAATCATATACTGTACATATCATAATCAGAATCAGAATCGGTTTTATTGTCCAAGTAGGTTTGCACAAACAAGGAATTTTACTTGATAAAGTGACTCAGTGTGTTACATAGATTGTACTTTACAACACAAAACAAAACAAATACATACACATTCACAAACCCATATACATCTACACACACACACACACACACACACATACACACACACACACATAAATCCACGCACATACATATTTACATAAAACAATAATCAAAACAACAAAAACGTGTCCCCATTAACCGTTACTTATGATGCTTCATTAATTGATGATAGGTTTGTACTTCTCCAGAGTCTTGTCTTTAATTTTTTTCTTAAATATCAACAGATTTTTACTTTCCTTGATGTCATCAGTTAAAATATTCCACTTGTTCACCCCACAGACAGAGATGCACAAGCTTTTTCGATTTGCACATGTACATAAAGGAAGTCTAAAGAAAGATATAATAACTAATGGGGAATGTTATGAAGAATAGTAAGATGAATGCTTAGCATAAGAGGAAGACACTGTTTTTATTAGAACTGTTTCTGATGACAAATGTAAAATGTAAAATGGTTGCTGGTTGAAATCTAAAACCGTACCTTTATTCTGAAGGCAACACAAAAAGTTTTACTCTGAAGGAACTTTTGCCTACTAAATAAAGAGAAGTTATGGGGAGAGACTGTTACACTCCGGGCTGGATCGGACTGTGGACGTTAGTCTCATTCCGGCCCCACGATCGTAAACCATAATTGTCTATCAACTTAGTAATCTATTCCTTTATTTGCTGACGACTGATACAGTCAATCCAATTTCATTCCCGTGTGCTTTGCCCTCCTCCAAAGAGATCTAAAAAAGCACTCATAAAAGACCAGAAATGTAGGTTTGGATTGTTGAAGCGGTCCGAGTTCTGATGAAAGAGCTTCGGGGCCTCTCTTTGAAGCACGGTGACCCCGCTGCATTGTGGGGGAGATTGAACACATCGCCCCGAGAAAATGAAATTTCATTGCAGGGTTTACGATCTGCTGTTGCAGCAAAGCCATCATATCAGAAGCAGATGATTCTGACTGACTGTTACCCAACATGCAATGCAGCGCTATCTGGAAACCAATATCGTGCTCTAACTCCTGTTAGAAAACTCGAAGGCTCCTCCCACCTGCTGCTCGGGGGGGAGATATTACTTTTATTGTGCTCAAAATCTTATTATTTTCAAGTCTTTTTTTTTATACATAGGGTAGCTATGCATATTCTATTGTTGTCATCTTTCTAGTTTAAAAAAGTTTAAACAAGACTAGATCTACTCTAACCAATCTATACAACATTTTGTTCTCATTATTCTTTTCCTCATAATACTGTAATGTCATATGATGATATTTGGACTTTTTTCGAAATAATTTGTCCCTATGACTGTCATATCTCGTCGTTTATGTTAAGTTTTAAGTTTTAGTCCTGTTTTCCATGTCCGCTTTTATTTTGTAGTAACTGTCCTCTTTCGTTTCAGATACTTTATTTCCTGCCCCGGTGTTTCCTCGTTAGTGTGATTGTCTGCTCCACCCTGATGGTGTCCACCTGTCCCCCATGTCCTCATGTATTTAGGTCTGTGTCTACCTGTGTCTCGTGTCAGATCTTGTCTCCTGTCTTGTCCGAATCGTTCTCGTTTGACTAGTTTTTCGTCCCTATCCGACGTAGTTGAGATGTTGTCTTTGTACTTTGTTCACGTTTTTGCCAGCATAGCTGTGATTTTCTGTTTTCGATAAAAAACTTTTTTGCTCTGAAAACCTTGAGTCGTGCTTTTGGGTCTTCCCTTCTGAGTCGTGACAATGACTCAGATTCTATTACTGGCTTTGCAAGAGGGCGATGCTCGGGGGTAGACGTCACATCTATCTGCAGCTATTTTCTCTCTCATGATCACCTCAGATGAGCTTTATTTAAATACTGCATTACTTTGGACGCGTGACCCAAACAGAAATACCCGCGCCTCATCTCCTGACGACACAAAAGGTCAGCGGTCCGTTTTAAAAAGCAGGTTACATCAATCTGATCACATCCTCTGTGGTATGAGGCCTGTTGGAGAACAATGCAGCAGTTCATTGTTTATAAAGGGACACGTTGTCCTGCGCTGTCACTGGGCAGGATGTCCCCCCCCCCCCCCCCCCTGCTTTCTGTCTCCTGCCGTCCGCCCTTCATCGTTCCGCTGGCTGCCACTTCACAAACGGCCCGCTGCTGTTTCTGTCTGCTGCCGCTGCAGGTACCCCTCCGCCCCTCCGTTGGCACAGATATAGCACAATGGGTGGAGTCTCTGAGGAGACGGAGGGACAATGTCTTTGTCGCCCACACAGGCGGCGAGGAGGTGCACGTGGGATGTGGTCCGGGCCGAAGTGGTTTGACACCCTGCTCTCTCTGATGAACGACGGGGACCCGCATGAAACCGAGATATGCCATCCTCCGAGGGAAATGATAGCGTAATGTTTTCCTCATGCAGTCTGTTGTTTATAAACTAACCAGTGGCAGCTGGCCAATAGAGGGCAACAAAAAGGGTATATACAAATAATTAGAATGTGAATTATATACAAGAATTATACAAATTGTGATTACTTCTCTTTTTGAAATATGGAATATACCTAGTAATATTCGTAAAATAGTATATCTGCGCTAAATATCTGCTTTTCCGGCACGTCTCCTCCGCCTGTCTTATGTAACATACACTTTAACTTAAACACACGTCACATGTAACATACACTTTAACTTAAACACACATGACACCAGAACATACACTCAGACACTTTTAACGTTCTCTGTTGCACTTTATCTTTATCTTATCCTGTATTGTACTTGAGTTTATGTTGATTGTTGTTTGTCATGTCAAATGTTGCCCCTTCCGCCAAAAGAAATTCCTCGTTTGTGTAAACATTCCTGGCAATAAACGGTTTCTGATTCTGATTCTGATTCTGATGTCTCAGCTAGGCCAGATCCTTCTGGCCCAGAAGAAGCAGGTCTAAGAAGAAGTTTAGCCTATCACTGATCATCACTCAAAGATATAAATGAGTGCTATACAATTTAGCCAATCAGCTAAAATAGTTTTAACTTTGGGCCCAAATTGATTGAGGTGAAGAAACACAATGAGGATTTAAAAAAAAGGCTCACTTTAACCCTACGAGGTTCATAGGTGCGTCTTCATAAATGTTCTATTTGATTTTATATATTTGTAACAGTTTAGCTCCATACTTTCCTTTTGTATTAGTTGTTTTCATCCTGTCTCACTATCAAGTCATTCCAGATCCTGCTTCCATCTCGTTAGTCCAACTCCCTTCACCTGCCTCTGGTCACCTCGTTAGTCCCTCATTCCCTTCACCTGGTCCTCATGTCCTTCTCACCTGCCTCTGACCACCTCGTTAGTCCCTCATTCCCTTCACCTGGTCCTCACGCCCTTCTCACCTGCCCCTGACCACCTCGTTAGTCCCTCATTACCTTCACCTGGTCCTCACGCCCTTCTCACCTGCAGCCCATCCCCTTGTTAGTCCCTCACTATTTATCTCCCTCACTTCCACTTGTCCTCTGCCAGATTGTCTTGTGTTCTTCTTGAAGCTCTCCAGCGTTACCTATAGTGTGTTCATCTGTTCCCGTCTGTTTTGTTCCTGCTGGAACTTTGAGTAAATTGAATTATTTTCCAGTTCTGTCTCATGAGTCGTGCATTTGGATCCACCTTAATACTCCCATGACAATATTATACTACATTTATATTTTATGATATTTATATTATTATAATATTATTATATATTTATAATATTTATATTGTATATTTATTATTATTTATATTTATTATATGGTATTAATCTATCATATTATACTGAAAATGATTTTATATATATATATATATATATATATATATATATATATATATATAATGAATTGTATGAATAAGATGTCCATATTTTATTAATGTTGGAATAAATGTTAAATATTTAGATACAAAGTAGAAAGGTGTGTTTGATTATCTTTTGCATTGAATCGTTTTGGTATATTTGCAATAAATGATTTGATAGCCGTGCAAAAAAAATAATTCTAACAGCCGTCACTAAAACTAACCAACTGACACAAATTATATAATCTCTTCAGCACTGAAGAGATTATACAATACATATATAACCCTGATAATGTATCACAGTGATCTCATCATGGGCTTGGAACATAGGAACAAAAGAAAAAGCATGTGTTACGACCTGGGTCGTTGACTTTGAAACACATGGAGGAGGACAAGTTGCATGATGGGAAATGTAGGATGAACCAGTTTGGGCACTTCCCTCCATACAAGAAGTCAGGATATCTCTGTTTTTAATCTGTATCTGTTCTAACACGTTATACAGTTATACTAATTCTGTAAATATCGTAATAAAGCCATTTTTTTCTGTTTAAAACTTTATATTCTGTATTAGTATTTAATAACATGTTGGCAAACATGTTTTAGTCAATAAATTATAAACGATTAATCTAACAGACTACAAAGTGTCTGTGTGCTGTGTATGTGGGTATTATGGGATGGTGTGGGCTATACATCAATATCTGTTCACATTAATAAATGAAATAAGGAAATGAATGGATGTCTTTTGACAATTCTGCATAACTTGCTAGAGTTAGCGGCATCTTCTTTTGCTCTTTTTTAACATTCAATCTCAAAACCACACCTTTTATATACAGTCCCGTCTCAGAATATGTCCAATATGGCAAATCTTATGTTATATTTTATGTAATATTTTATGTATTTAAGATATTTATCTTATGTTTATCTTATCTTCAAGAAAGACTCAAAACTGGACGGGAGGAAACGGAGACTTCCTGACAGGTGTACACCCTGTTATCGCTGAAAGAGGAACCAGATCAGAGGCCTGCAGTGTGTGCACAGTAGCACACACACACACACACACACACACACACACACACACACACACTGAAGCACGTTACCTGGAGGGATGGGGGGGCGTCTTCCCCCTGTGGGAACTGAATGTGCTGCGATTCGTACACGGCTGTCAACCAAGTATTTCAGGTCTGGAAGCCGTCAATAAAGCCAGTCAGGCAGGCCCCGGGGTCAGAGGTCAGCCGCTTGCCTCCCATTCATCTGCTGCTTGTGAAAGGCTCAGCCTTCAATCACGTCACTCCATCGTTGCTCTTGAGCATTGAGGGATTTGTGTCTAGTTGAATAATTTTTTTAAAGCGTCTGCGTTTCATTTTTAATGTGACCGACTAAACATTGGGAAGCTAACGCGTGTTTCTGTTTACGCCTCATAACGGAAGATATGATCGACTACCCGAGTGCAGCAGCATTGAGAGAGTCAGAACATAATAAGGAGGGAACCGGGGCGAAGCGGTTCTGCTCTTGAAGCCCGTCTGAGTTACGGATGTGCAGCTCAGGGATCCAAGGCCTCCGTGTTCACGAGGCTTTAAACAACGATGAGAGCCGTCAGAACGATGAGAGGCTGAATGTACACAAACCTGGAGGAGCAGAGGGGAGGGTCCGGAGACTCAGGGTGTGTGTGTGTGTGTGGGTGTGTGTGTCTGCATATGTGTGTTTGTACATGTGTGTGTGTGTGTATGTGTGTGTGTGTGTGTGTGTATGTCTGCATATGTGTGTTTATATATGTGTGTCTATCTGTGTGTGTGTATGTGTGTATGCGTGTGTGAGTGTGTGTGTATGTCTGCATATGTGTGTTTGTACATGTGTGTTTGTACATGTGTGTCTGTCTGTCTGTGTGTGTGTGTGTGTGTATGTCTGCATATGTGTGTTTATACATGTGTCTGTCCGTCTGTCTGTCTGTGTGTGTGTGTGTGTGTATGTGTGTGTGTATGTCTGCATATGTGTGTTTATACATGTGTGTCTGTCCGTCTGTCTGTCTGTGTGTGTGTATGTGTGTGTATGTCTGCATATGTGTGTTTATACATGTGCGTCTGTGTGTGTGTGTATGTGTGTGTGTGTATGTGTGTGTGTGTGTATGTCTGCATATGTGTGTTTATACATGTGTGTGTGTGTGTATGTCTGTATATGTGTGTTTATACATGTGTGTGTGTGTGTGTGTGTGTGTATGTCTGTATATGTGTGTTTATACATGTGTGTGTGTGTGTGTGTGTGTGTGTGTGATTCACGGCGGCCTTTGATGTGGTCCCTCCTCCTGCCTCCGGCCTCAGGGAGTATGATAGTGCAGCAGCTGTTGTCATCATCATCATCATCTCTACTGAACCTCATCATGTTTTCAGTGCTCATGTTGTCATAGTAACCCGATTGATGAGGCAACATTCCGTCATCACAGTCGTCATGTAAACATCGGGCTCGTCGCCTACTAAGTCAACGTAAGAGGATCGCTGTGACAAAGCTGCAATACTCATCAGTCTGACTGCAGCTCCCCCCCCCCCCCCCCCCCGGTTCCTCCAGGGGTCGGTAAAAGTGGACCTTTCTTTCTTTCTTTTTTCTGTGGATCATTTTAAAAATACAGAAATTATTATTATAAATATTTTAAATTTATGAAACAGATCCACAAAACAAAAAAATATATTTTGGCGACGCTCGAAAACGACAAAGACCAGTTGTTAAATTACGTTAAAAGCTGAATATGGAACAAAAAGGTTATATTTAATGTAAAAGAAACAGGGAATACGAAGACTAGCTAGCTGGTTAACATGAAGTCCACAACGCTAGATTCAAAATGCAAAGAACCATTATTTACTTTACAAAGATGGAGTAATATCTCACCATGTGAGTGTCGTAATCAGACGGAGAAGCTCAGATGGGCTAGCTCACGTAAACTATAGCATGCTGGTAGTGAGCTAACTAGTTAGCGAGCTAGTTAGTAAGCTAGGGTGACCAGACGTCCGGTTTCCCCCGGACATGTCCTCTTTTTGAGACCCCAAAAAAGCGTCCGGCAGGGTTTCTAAAAACGTCGGGATTTTGTTTCGTCGGATATTTGCGTTTCTCTGGGTTTTCACAAACTAGTTTTTACCCCTTATGGTATCTCCCGTACGTTCCACCTGAACAGTCATTGGTCGACTGATCTCAGGGTTGCCAGATACACGAAAGTTATCCCCCTTTTAGGCTTTATATCACAAAACATGGGAGCCCTTTCTTATCTCAGTGGGGGCATCATGAAGGAGTTATGCCGAAGTGTCCTCTTTTTCACAAACTCAAATCTGGTCACCCTAAGTAAGCTAGCCCGCGGTTCTGTTAATATGGGGACTATTTCCCGTAAGCCTTTATTTTGAAAGTGGCGTTGTATGTTCTGGGTACTTTTGTTTTTTAAGCTCTTCCAGCGAAACAGGAATTAGATGTAGATCTCGTAACATGACATCACAAAAAGTACGTTAGTTGACGGAGAACTGAAGGATAAAGTGTTCATGAATATTTTTCTGAAGTACGTAAGTTAAAGGAACAAGGTACTTTGTGTTTTATTTTGGCTTTGACTACATGTTCAGTGACTTTATTTGAGCTGTATGTTCCCTTTAAGAAAGAAAACATTTTGTAATTACAGTAATGTCCACATGCATATATGAATGTCATCTACCGGTATTTAATGTGTACACTCGTAAGAGTTCACTTCTGTTGTATTTGTTCCACTCTTACGGTAAATGGTATAATGTCTCATGTCTGTGCCACACTGTCGCTAGGTAGATTACAGCCTTCTTTACAGGCCAGGCTACTCCTTTACTCCTAAAAAAACAGATAAATAACAGGGACTGTGAGGTTGGATTTATTTTTATCTCGTATGGATTAGGAAAACCACAAATTGCCTCACTGTGATTCTGTCATTGCGTTCAGACGTGTGGAGGCCGGTCTGCAGCGCTTCACATCCAGGATGCATCCAGATCTGGTGAACACCCACTAACCTTTAAGCAAATATCATAAATCTGCTTGTTGTGAGTATCATGTTGTCACCTGCAGGCCACAGGATGTGTGCACATTCAACTCCTTGAGCTTGACACACACCTGGGAGCCTTCTCCACACACTGAACACAACCCAGAGGACACAAAACAAATGCGATGATGTGCAAAGCCTCGCCGGTCCAGGTGACCTCCACCTGACACCCACAGCCTGTGGATGCTGTTGTCGGGGTGTTAACGTGTGAATAGGTGAAGTCGCATGCATCACGGTGTCACATGTACAGGAAGGCTTTACCTGGGTACACACCGAACCCAGCGGTGTGTGATTAGTGCCGTGTCGTTTGGAGAAAACACTGCACGACATTCTTCATCCGCGGTTGAGTTTGAACACGTGTGTCACCGCGTGTTCTTTTCCTCCTGTGATTGATTCTTTTTCTTTTGCGTGTTCTTTTCCTGCGGAGATCAATCTCAATCACCGGAGAGACACTCGGATTTTATGGATTATGTTTACAGCGTAGTCAAGGCGGTGAAATATTTCTCGCCAATATACTCAAGCCATCGATATGTGACGCGCTACAAGTCAAAAAGAAGTGATGTGTCGACTAATCATATGATTGATTGACTTAGAATAGAATAGAATAGAATTATACTTTATTAATCCCCAAGGGGAAATTTGTGGATACAGTAGCACCAATAAACTAAACACACAAGAATAAAATATACATATAAGAAAGAATAAAAAAGTGCATAAACTATACAAGTGAACTATAAAATACAAAATAAAATATATATATGTATATATACACAACATATATGCAAATATGTATATATACACACAACATATGTGCAAATATTCAGCAGTTTATCTCTCCCGGAATTCTGTTACATCAAAAGAAAATGTGAGAAACACTTCTGGTCGCCAGTTCCCACAAATACCATCAAAAGCTCTTTAGCCACAGACGGCGATTATTATTTTTTGGCGTTGTCGCTTGAAATGTGATTATAGCATAAAGGATTGAAGAAATAGAGCAATATTTTGGAAAGTGTGTATGTGCAATTGCATTGCGAGAGTGAGATCTATCATCCGTTACGTGTAACCGCTCATCCTATTCAGAGCTGACATCGGGTTCCCTCGATATATAGGGGCAACTTATAGACCAGTGGTTCTCAAATGGGGGTCCGTGTCCCCCTGGTGGTACGTGAGATTTAAAAAAAAATCTATTTAATATTAGCATCCATTAAAAAAATCCTTTAAAAATAGTTATTTAATAAATATTCAGTGTAATTTCATAAACTGATTTTTTTATTAATTTAATTTAATCATCCTAGAAACCCAGAGTCCCCCCCATATCAGGATGGTTTGACCCAACGTGGCACACGCTAACGGTCCCGTCTATCACTGCCGGCTTTTCAGAACCAGAACCAGAATCAAAATCTTTTTTTATTGGCCATGTAGGTTTGCACAAACAAGGATTTTTTTCTTGGTAAAGTACATTACAACACAAAACAAGACAAAAACAAGACACAACACACAACAACACACCAACAAAAACAGTGCAGTACAAAACAAACAGTGCAAAACAGTTCAACGGGTTTAAGAGTTTTTCTTTTTAAGAAAGTGACTTAAAGTATATACAATGCGTGGCTAAACTCACATTATGATGTCGTAAAAAAGTATTTCACAGGGGGTACATCACTGAACAAAGGTTGAGAACCACTGCTATACACGACCACTCAAGCTCACACTTACACTTTTTTATCCGCAATTTCTTTTTGTGAAGAAAAGGTTCTGTTAATATGGGGACTATTTCCCGTAAGCCTTTATTTTGAAAGTGGCGTCGTATGTTTTGGGTACTTTTGTTTTTTAAGCTCTTCCAGCGAAACAGGAATTAGATGTAAATCTCGTAAAACATGACATCGCAAAAAGTACGTTAGTTGACGGAGAACTGAAGGATAAAGTGTTCATGAATATTTTTCTGAAGTACGTAAGTTAAAGGAACAAGGTACTTTGTGTTTTATTTTGGCTTTGACTACATGTTCAGTGACTTTATTTGAGCTGTGTGTTCCCTTTAAGAAAGAAAAATTTTGTAATTACAGTAATGTCCACATTCATATATGAATGTCATCTAATTAATGTTCACACTCGTAAGAGTTCATTTCTGTTGTATTTGTTCCATTAGCTCTTACGGTGATTTCTGGAAATTAATTGGAAAAGGAGAAAGTCTTAAAGTTATGATCATCAATAAGACTCATGGTTGAACATGAATAAAAGAAATTCTGGAAACATCAGTACGCTTTACTATTGTCCGGCGGGGGTCCGGCACAGAGCGTGAGATGAGAAGAATAATGTCTCATGTCTGTGCCACACTGTCGCTAGGTAGATTACAGCCTTCTTTACAGGCCAGGCAGGCTTCATGCTAAGCTAATCATCTCCGTACTTAACACACAGCTTCGGGAGAAGTATCCATTTCAACTCTCTGCAAGAAAATTAATAAATGGATTTCTCAAAAATGTCAAACTTATTATTTTAACAACAGCAGTGGCGATCTTGGAAGGAAGCCATGTTTGTAGGTGTATACATGCGTTCAGCAGCTTTTACCTGAGTACATGTGATTATAAGAAGGCCGCTTATCAGTTATAGCGGCAGTTGATAGAGAATGACGCACACACCCACGCACAAAACATCAACACACACGCGTCTAATCCCAACCCTCTGCAGTCCCACAGTGGGACGGATGATGTCATTTACCTGCGGCGCCGTGGGGCAACAAAGGCTCTTTTGTGCCTGTGCAAACACACACACACACACACACACACACACACGTACGCACACATTTTCTTCCTATGTGGGGCTAATGTGAACCGACTGGATTGAATGCACATGTGGCTTCTCATCGTGGGTCGGCCTCCCATCCATCAGGCCTGGAGAACAGTAACAGAGTCACAAAGTCACCTCTCACTCCGTCAGTCGAGTTAACGAGACGAATCGGGGGCCGGGGTCGGGAGGAGGGCGGCCGGTTTCCAGTTCAGACATCTGAAGAATCGGGATTTGTGAATGGGACGTCTGTCCGTCTGCAGAGGTCATTTGAAGGGACTGTAAACGCCGGACAAAGTGCAGAGAGACGAGGACATGTGTCCGGTCCCTTCAGCGAAGACGAGGGTTCGTGACTCTGCCGTTCCCCTCGGCTTCAGAGAGCGTTTTACGGCCATGCTGCCTGCCACTGTGGAGAATAAACAAACTGTATGTCGGTTCTGTGTCTGTTGATTGTTCATTCCCTTCACCTGCCCTCAGCTACTCCTCTGACCCCCCCCCCCTTTCCAGATACTCCAATTCTTTATCTTGTCCCCAGGCAGGCAGATTTTTGTTGTTCATTCCTGTTGTTTATTCCTGTGTTTAATTCCCGGAGTGAATCTCTTGAGTTGCTTTTCCTCCTAGCCTAACTTTTGCTGTAACCTTTTCCCCGTAAAAGGAGTTTTTGTTTCACCTCACCTGGACTCTGGCTTGATGGATAGATATAATTGAGTATTGTCTGCATAATGAAAGTGTATGGAGTGTTTTCCGACCTCCAGTCAACAATTACCTTGAGCTTTGCGATTGGACACACTTTTGTGGTCGAGGGTATTTGTGTGTTGGACCGCGTGTTATTCCGCCGGAAACTGAAAACGCACCTTTTCCGACTATATCTGGATTACATAAAACACAGATTAGCACTTCAGTGGCTCTTAAATATCTCTTATTGTGGTACTTTTGTAGTTTGACTATGTTGAGGAAATGTTACTTTAGGTTCAGCATATTTGCTACGGTAATATTTTGAGTTGTATCCAAAGGGTTGAATGTACTTATAGAAGTTGTCTTGGATGAAATGTCAGCTGGTGCATGTAATGACAATAAATTCCTTAATAAATAGTTTGAAGACTCTTTGTTTGACACTTTGGAGTAAGTTCAATTAATAATTACATTTGCCAATACATCAACGAACCACTCCTCCTCCTCCTCCTCCTCCTCCTCCTCCTCCTCCTCCTCCTCCTCCTCCTCCTCCTCCAGAGAGTCAATCATGTGGAAGCCAGCAGGCCGAGGTTGAGACCAGCTGAGAGGTATGAGCTCATGTGAACCACAGCTCCATCTCACTCTGGGGGGGGAATCCAAACACTGATAGGGAGGAGGACCACCACCTCATGGGGGTCTGACCCGGCTACTCCACTGAGTTAGGGGAGTGTGTGTGTGTGTGTGTGTGTGTGTGTGTGTGTGTGTGTGTGTGTGTGTGTGTATGTGTGTGTGTGCGTGTGTGTGTAGGTGTATGTCTGTATGTGTGGGGATGTGTGTGTGCATGAGTGTGCGTTTGCGTGTCTTTGGGAGAATGTGTGTGTGTGTGTTTGTGTGTGTGTGCGTGAGTGTGTACGTGTATGAGTGTGTGTGTGAGAGGAAGGATGTGGCTGTGTGTGTGTAAGTATGCATGTGTGTGCGTGTACATATGTGTGCGAGTATGCATGTGTGTGTGTACATGTGTGTGAGTATGCATGTGTGTGCGTGTACATATATGTGCGAGTATGCATGTGTGTTTGTGTACAAATGTGTGTGAGTATGTGTGTGTTAGTATGTATGTGTGTGAGTGTGTGTGTGTTAGTATGTATGTGTGTGAGTGTGTGTACATATGTGTGCGAGTATGTGTGTGTGAGTGTGTGTGTGTTAGTATGGATGTGTGTGAGTGTGTGTACATATGTGTGCGAGTATGTGTGTGTGAGTATGTGTGTGTTAGTGTGTAGGTGTGTGAGTGTGTGTACATATGTGTGCGAGTATGTATGTGTGTGTGAGTATGTGTGTGTTAGTGTGTGTGAGTGTGTGTGTGTGTGTGTGTATGTGAGTGTGTGTACATGTTTCTCAAAAGTTTTTTGTAGGTGACGTACTTGTTTGTCTGCAGCGTGTTTAACGGAGTGAGCCGCCTGCACTTGAGATGGTTGAGTGTGTTGGACGTGATAGCGGCCTCTCACAGTCCCACCATTTGTTTTTGACCTTGAGAGGAGGAGGAGGAGGAGGAGAAGGAGGAGGAGGAGGAGGAGGAGGAGGAGGAGGAGGTTTCAGTGTTGGAGGGAAACTGCCCTGTGTGCTCTTATCTCACGGGGTCAAAGGTTAACTGGTTTCACAGCAGCAGAGCCAACAAACAGTTGAGCTGAGTTGAGTTACACAGGGGAAAAAGTATTCTGACATCTAATTCATTAGATGTCAGCATATATATATATATATATATATATATATATATATATATATATATATATATATATATATATATATATACAGTTATATATATATAAAACTATATATATAGTTATATATATAAAACTATATATATACATATATATATAGTTATATATAATTTATTTATCTATCTATCTATCTATCTATCTATATAACCCGTGTATCTATCGATAGATCTATCTATATGTATACTGTATATATACATATATATACTTATATCTAGGTGGTATTTTTCTTATTGTACTATTATATACATAATATATATATATATTTATTTATATAATATGTATATATATTATATATATATATATTATATATCAATGTATAGTATATATATATATATAAATATTATATTATATCTTTATTATCTCAGTGATAGGGTGAATAATTGAGCATAACATATCACTATAACCCTCAAATTCTGTCTCTAACTATGGATATCCGAGGAACAAAAAGAATCGTGCACGCAAACATAACCAGGCATATGGCTACCCTTGGGGCGTAGCCCCCCCCCCCCCCTTCTTTGAATCCTACAAACGCCCCTGGTCATTATGTCACTGCTCAAATCGACAACCCTTCCACAAACCAACAACATGGTTTATATGGTTTATGGATTTCATTCAAATGAACTGATCTTGATTGTTTTACATGTTTGTGTAACCACGCCCCAGAACCGTGGTTCAATTCAGTTCTATTCAGTTTATTTTGTATAGCCCGATATCACAGGGTTTTACAATCTGTACACCTACGACATCGCTGACCTTTGACCTCCCATCGGTCAGACCTGTGTTACAGCTCATACGCCTCCTTGTTCACGGGAGAAAACAATGCCAGTTGCTGCATCCAAATGCAACAATTACTCATCTTAATAAATTAATAAGTACGTCCAAAACAGCGCTGCATCACAATGCAGTTGGTACACAGCAATAGTCGCTTTGATGTAATCGCCCTGTAGGTCTCCCACTGACTCACTAGTACAGGTTGCACCTGATCTCAGGCTGTTTTCATTGGCTGGAGAACAATGTGTACAAGTGTGTTTGTCTGGATACAAATTACTAAACTGGAGTCACACTGACTCAGAAGCACAGGTACACACTACACCTGTAGTGACATCACTCACTGGGGGCGTGGCCATATAGAGCCCCACCCACAGAGCAGTGTAACACTGGTGATCTTTAGACCTTCCCAATGAAAGAGGGGCGTTGAGGCACATGTTGTTATGGTTTAAGATGATGTCATCTTTTACCTTCAGCCATTGACTGTGTTCCACCTGAACTGTTAGAGAAATGTTATTGACTGTTATAGAGAACGAGAGACGGTCAGTGTTACACCGTAGAGAAGGAGAATGTTAGAGAACGAGAGAGTTAGAGAACGAGATAATTAGAGAATTAGAGAATTAGAGAGTTAGAGAACGAGAGAGTTAGAGAATGAGATAATTAGAGAATGAGAGAGTTAGAGAACGAGAGAGTTAGAGAATGAGATAATTAGAGAATGAGAGAGTTAGAGAATGAGATAATTAGAGAATGAGAGAGTTAGAGAATGAGATAATTAGAGAACGAGAGAGTTAGAAAAAGAGATAATTAGAGAATTAGAGAGTTAGAGAATGAGAGAGTTAGAGAACGAGAGAGTTAGAGAATGAGATAATTAGAGAATTAGAGAGTTAGAGAATGAGAGAGTTAGAGAATGAGAGAGTTAGAGAATGAGATAATTAGAGAACGAGAGAGTTAGAGAATGAGATAATTAGAGAATTAGAGAGTTAGAGAATTAGAGAGTTAGAGAATGAGAGTTAGAGAATGAGAGAGTTAGAGAATGAGATAATTAGAGAATGAGAGAGTTAGAGAATGAGATAATTAGAGAATGAGAGAGTTAGAGAATGAGATAATTAGAGAACGAGAGAGTTAGAAAAAGAGATAATTAGAGAATTAGAGAGTTAGAGAATGAGAGAGTTAGAGAACGAGAGAGTTAGAGAATGAGATAATTAGAGAATTAGAGAGTTAGAGAATTAGAGAGTTAGAGAACGAGAGAATTAGAGAACGAGAGAGTTAGAGAATGAGATAATTAGAGAATTAGAGAGTTAGAGAACGAGAGAGTTAGAGAACGAGAGTTAAACGCTGTTGAGACATTCACATCGACATCTCTTTCCACCCACATGGACATGTACTTTTAAACACGTATATTTGTGTGAGAGTGGAGAAAATATGTGTTTTTCTGCTCGAAGCGTTTGAAGAAACCCTTTTGGTACAGTAGGACCCCCTGCTGCGACGAGCCGCTGTCTACGGGTCCAGTTTGATGTTATGTTATGTTATAGCACGCTGCTATTGGTGGAGGCCGAGTCCTCTGGAAATGAAAAGTGCATTGGAGCCTTTTATGAATCTGCATTCCAGAATAATCCAGGAGAGATCTGCGCTTCAAGGCCCAGAAATGAAGAAAAAACAGACATGGTGGGGGGGGGGGGGGGGGGGGGAGAGAATTTGAGGAAATGAGTTCTGAGAAAATCACCGAATTAATCAGCAGAATCAGCGTAGCAATGTTTTCATTGTGTCACTCGTCATAAATTACAAAATGGGTTATTATTATGCAGAGATTTTGTTTGCCAAATATTTATATTTGTATTTTCTTCCATTTCAATCAAACTGCCATCTGTTGTAGATAGAGACGACGTCTTAACTTTATTGTGTATGCGTAAGTGCAAATAAAAATACTTTCTGGTCCAACTATCTATCTATCTATCTATCTATCTATCTATCTATCTATCTATCTATCTATCTATCTATCTATCTATCTATCTATCTATCTATCTATCTATCTATCTATCTATCTATCTAACTATCTATTTATCTATCTATTTATATATATGTATACTGTAAATATACATATATATATACTTATATTTAAGTGGTATTTTTCTTATTGTACTATTATATACATAATATATATATATATATATATATATATATATATATATATATATATATATATTTATATAATATGTATATATAATAATATATATTATATATCAATGTATAATATATATATATATAAATATTATATATATTATTTCTTTATCTTTATCTCAGTGATAAGGTGTACGCACACAGAAATACAATAAGGCCCAAACGGTTTAATACTGAAGACCCAGCTCTCGTGTAGAGATAGTCTCCAATAGTCTAGACCAATAAACAGACTCCAAAGCGTAAACATCACTTTTACACATTGCTCAGTGTTAGTTCTGTGGGTGTTTTTTAAAGGCCAAGAGTTCAGTGAACCGAGAATCAGACTTCAGTCCAAAGAGCCGCCCGACGGACCCGTCTCAGGACCCCCGCTTTTATCTCTCTCAGTTTCATTCACTTCCATCTCGGCTCGGCCTTAACGGCGATCCTCCTGCGGCCCCCGCCATGTTGACACAGCAAAGCCGCCCCTTTGATTTTCTGTCAAAGTGGGTCAAAAGACAACACACATGCTGAGGAGGAAGGGGTGAGAGGGGAGGGGGGGGGGGGGTGTTCGTGGAGGGTCCGGAGGCCAGCCGATGGGAGGTAGAGACAAGAGGAAGGCCGAGGGGGGAACGCATTTCTTTTTTATTGCTGAAACTTGATCTCGCAGCTCATCCACGAGGCAGGGGCCTCGAGGGGGGGATGACACACACACACACACACACACACACACACACACACACACACACACACACACAAACGACCACGTAGATGAACGCCAGTCCAACGCAAAGCCACCCAAGCAGGCAGAAGCCGTGCATTTTTTATACTATATACTATCTGTAATTTAAAACTGTATCCACAACTGTACATACCAGCACCTTTATGTTCTTGTGCATATCACCTCCTTATCTACAGTGTTTTCTTTCATAGTTAGTATTTTTCTCTTTCTCATTATCGTGTTATTCCTAAGTGGTTGACTCATGGGTCTGATGATATCTTTATCTAGGGGCACAAATGGCAAATAAACCCGGGAGATTTAAAAACTTTCGATGTAGTTTAAAACCTGCATGATGATCTCTGAGAGCCCACGTGAAAACACCGCACGTGAAAAGCACTGTTACTCTAACTGATGAGGAGGAAACAACAGACCTTTGTAGAGTGTGTATCGGTCACAAGTGTTTTGTCACCGGCGCCGACAACGCTGACGCGAGAGAAGAGAGACGCGTTTGAAAAGTAGTTCAGCGCCGAGCTTTAGCAAAAAAGCTCTCTCAGCATTTCTTCACTAAGCCTCCCTGAAAACCTCCCTGACTCTGGCACCACAGAGCTGTTGTATAACCTTTACACTCACCGGGAGCGACACACACACCCACACACACACACACACACACACACACACACACACACACACACACTGTTGAAGCATGCGGCGAGGAAGCCTTTGAGGGTCGGAGACTGTGAAACAAGGGAAAGCCCATTTTTGAAAGTCATCCGCCAAAAGACTCAATTGGCACTTCATCGTGCGGCCCAGAGCTCCCCCCCCCCCCCCCCCCCTTCCCATGTTTCCTGACTCTGCCCGGCGGCGGTCTGGGCCCACTAACGATTATTTTAATAAGCGATAAATATGTCGATTATGTTTTCGATGAATCGGATAAATAAATAAAAAAACATTAATTTCCATCCCAAACTGACAACGCTTCACACGGCCGTTCAGAGGGGGGGGCGTGGCCTATCTCTGTTTGCCCCCCCCACGTGACTTGTCCTGCTGCCTTTTTATTTAATCTTTTTTTTAAACCTTCTTCTTCTTCTTGAGGCTTCAGACTGTCGCTCCGCCCTCGCTCTCTCTTAATTTCCTGCTCCGCCGTCCTGGAAGTCGGACACATTTTGGCTCGGCCTTTTGTCTCGCCGCGTTGCCAGAAAAACAAATCCCATATGTTTAGGCTCCGCTTGTGCATCTCGGATGAAGAGTCTGCTGACTCTCGGTAACGTCTGGCCTCCGGTGGAGCCGGGCCAAACGGGATTGAGTGCAGACATTTTTAGCACAGAACCTTTGGATGTTTGGGAGTTTGACACGATGCGATACTCGCACCAGACATCTGTCACCTCACAGTCGCTCATTGTTTTGAGAATTTCCCATCTATTCTGCAGTTGTAAATATATACGTTGATAACGAATAGCTTATCCTACAATGAAGGCCTCCATAACCATTACTAAAGCTATCTATTACAACATATTATGATTATTAGAAAGTGCTAATATTTATATTAATAACATTTCTTAAGCACTGGATAAAGTGGTACAACTATGTCACAGATAAATAGCCTGACTCTACTTCTTTACTCTGTGGAAAATGATTTCTCCCTGCTTTATTTATTATTATTATTAGTTTTGTTACTATGATATTGTTTTTGTTTCTTTGTGTGTTTTCTTTCGTTGTTTTTTTTGTTTTTTTGTTCTGTACTTCTCTATGTACAAAGAATCTGAAAAGTTGAAATATGTGTATGTGAGATTTTGAACACTAATAAAATACAAATAAAAAAATAAAAAAAATAAAGTGCTAATATTTATGTAGTTGTCCAGCTAAGCAACGAGCCTGAGGTAACGTTTAGTTCTCCACTCATTGAATGCAGGCAAACATAGGCTAATGTTGACTGTGTTTATTATTTTAATGGTGAAACACATTACAAAACAGCCTTTTAACACATGTGCCAAGTTAGATATGAGAAGTGGGCGTGGTCATCATGACGTCCACCATCTTGATGACGCCTTGAGTTGGAAGTATTTAAAATGTGGAGGAGCGTCATCCCCTGATCCCAGGTCTGTTTGACTGTAATGACCATAATCTACTAAATGAACGTCATGCTGTATAGAGGAAGACTTGAAACTAGAGATTGAGGCACAAATTATGCAGCTTTTATACGTGACACATAGACATCTATACAACCAGAGGAGTCGTCCCCTAGTGGTCAGGAGAGAAATGCAGCTTTAACACATGAAGCATAGACTTCTATACAACCAGAGGAGTCGCCCCCTGGTGGTCAGGAGAGAGAATGCAGCTTTAACATATGAAGCATAGACCTCTATACAACCAGAGGAGTCGCCCCCTGGTGGTCAGGAGAGAGAATGCAGCTTTAACACAACCAGACTTATTTTTTTAACCAAGGGAGTTGTCCTAAGTTTTAAGACACAAACTCAAAGTTGTAAGCGACAACTTCTTTGTTAATTGGCTTTTATTTTACAGTGTTACTTGAACTGATCATCAATCACAAACAATAAAGAGACACGCGGCCTTAAAACAAGCGTGCAGGCTTCATAGGAATCTATAGCCAATCACCTTTCTTGAGAACTGTAAAAGGGGAATGGGAGGTAATGTCTCATGTGTGATTAATTACCAGAAGTTGTACAAGCAGTCCGCGGATACATTTGTGTTTGTATCAACCGATCCAGAAGCCCGTGCTAACACACTTTGCAGAGCAGTGTGTGAGCTTCTCCAGATCCAAACACCCCAACTTGTTTTCTTTCCGCGTCTCTCCTTTTGTTGCGGCCTAAGCTCTAATCTGGCAAAGCTCACCACTATAAATATATATATATATATATATATCGTGTGTTTGTCTTTTTTGCCCTCCTCGCTTGCGGCAGAAGTCTTTTTCTTTCCCCGCTTGGCAGCAGGAAGCGGTGCGTGTCCTCGCCGTAAGATCAGTCGCCTTCTCTGCAGGTCGAGGTGACCTCTGCCCCCCTAAACTCCGACCCCTGCCAACTGCACACATGGACTCTCTCACCCCTCCTGCACATGCACACACTTCGCCTTTGTTCACTCATCAGGGATCACAACCTCTCGTGTGTGTGTGTGTGTGTGTGTGTGTGTGTGTGTGTGTGTGTGTGTGTGTGTGTGTGTGTGTGTGCACCAGGGCCTCCATTTAGCCTCCAAGGGTGCATTACAGGTCGTTGTCCCGATGGTTACCCTCCCACCTACTGCCTTGCACACTTCCCATTACCCTCACAGTGGCTCCTATGATTCACAGGGAGATAATGGAGGGCAATTACCTCTGATTTAACCAAACAGCAACACCTGCCAAACAAGACCAGTAGAAAATAGCAGGATATAGGAGGAAAAAGACTTGATGTACTTGTTTTACATTAATGGTGTTCCAGTATAAACATTACAATCAACTGTCAGGAGACTCTTTCTCAATCGAGCCATGTTTTTTGGGGGGGGGAAAGTCTCTATGTGCTACAGAAATGAGTTAGTATTTTAGATTCTTCAAATCAATGGCTTTTGGTTTAGATGCCTGAAATAAGTGAGGGCATTAACACAAGTTTTAATAAGGGTCAAATTCTTCACTTTTTGAAGCATTTTTTAAGCTTTTACACATTTTTAAAAGAGCGGTCGTTAACAGCCGTAGACTGGATATGAAAAGTAGACGTTTGTCATCTTGACGTCACCCATTGGTTTGTGAACTGATCTTATGACGCCTTGAGTTCCAGCGTTTCGCCGTCATGGATTACGGTTGACGCTATGTTGGTGTTTTTTTGCGCAACCGATAAACGAATGTCACCATTTTTGTAAAGTGAAGAACTGACTCTGGTAGCAGCAGCTAACTGTCAATCACAGTTAGCCTTGACAGCCTCGTTGCTTACTGAATTGCAATCACGTTTCAAACCTTTTAAAAGTTAACGAGTTAGCTCGCTTCTGATCTATGAGTCGCTTACGTTACTGACAGTGAACTCCATCACAGCCTCTATACTCATGAAGGAACATCTAATGCTAGCGACTCCTCTGAACTGTGCGACAAACGACAACCTTTAGCTTGACAATGGCAATTAGCAATTGTTGAAAACGTGAATAAAAGTAATGTCACGGAGGAAACATGGCTAATGTTAGCAGGCTATGCGGACTAGCTTAATAAAAAGTAATGTTACCGAGGAAGCATGGCTAATGTTAGCAGGCTATGCGGACTAGCTTAATAAAAAGTAATGTCACGGAGGAAGCATGGCTAATGTTAGCAGGCTATGCGGACTAGCTTAATAAAAAGTAATGTCATGGAGGAAGCATGGCTAATGTTAGCAGGCTATGCGGACTAGCTTTCAGGTTTTGAGTTGAGCCTGAAACGGTTGTGGGCTTGTTAAAACTGTAAAAAAAAGAAAGCCTTGTAGCCTACGTTGTGTGTCCAAAGAACCTTTTGATGCTCTCAAAAGATGGAATAATATGCACAATAAGTGCAGCATAAATCTGTTTATATTTCCTTACACAGAAGGAAGGGAGGTTACAAATATCAGTTTGACATTATGGTCCTTATATTTACCCCCACCTTGCCCCAATCTTTTCAGCTGCACGTAATCTTTGGGAACCATCTTGAATCAGTGTGGGAGTGTTTTTCTTCTTCTGCATCTGTTCGTGCCAGTTGTGTAATGACCTGGCAGGCAGGAGGCACAGCTTTATCTGATAAGCTGCATTACTCCATACCTCCTCCTGCTCTCCCCCCCTCTCGTGCTCCGAGCTCTCGATTCCCATCGGAGGCTGTAAACCAAGCAGGGAGCTCGAGTCATCGCACAAAATCCTCCCTTTGTGAGCAGCCCGAGCAGGTGAGCCAGAGGTACCATTTGTCTGTCGTTTCGCTGATTGTGAGCTGCCAAAAATACCTGGGCATTGGGCAACAATGGCCTCCTTCACAGACCTAGAGTCACAGCAGAGAGGCAGCTGCAGCACAAGAAGCTGTAGAGTTATAAACTAGAATGTTATGGCTGTAATAGCCTCATGTTATGGCCTCAAATAACCTACTAAAGGTCAGTACACTTGTATAACAGCTTTGTTTAAGTTTTCTCTGACTTGTTCACCTTAGAGGAGCTGAAAGGTCTCAGTTCGAGTCACGAATTTTCGGGGGTTAAACTTCTGTTCTGCCTGAAATTCAAGCTGCATCCTTGACATATATTTCCCCAAAAATGTGTATATTTCATACTCCAATAGAAAGAAGAAACTATCTTCTCTCGAGGTCCACCTACTTGGCGCTGCTGTCAACCACAACACAGACTTTATCAGCAGATGAACCTCCATTCGATGGGTTGTAACATCTGGCTCAGTTACAGAACAATCAAATGAGAGGACGGTGGATGGAGATAGATTTGTCAATATAGTGTATATATATTGTATATATTGACAATTTAGTTCTGTGGGATTGAAAACTGAGCTTGTAAAGATGCTCCAACCTGGCAGATTTCAGAAGGTTCTAGATTGCGTTAGCCAAATGCCAAATGAACGTACTGGAATCAAAATGAAGAACAGAAACAATATCCTGTTTTCAACCACATAAAACACAAACAAGTACCACATTTGTCTTTTAGTCCTTGAGTCGGTTGAGATCACATCGGCCCCTCTGAACCACATTTACCCAGAAGCCCCTCTGCATGCCTATACTGGCGTGATTAAAGAATAGCCTTGAGCAGCGTTTAGTATTGACTTCCATCCCCACATGCCGATCACGTATTTCTGTCCTGCCTACACCAAATGTCAAAAAACAGACATGTCAAACTCTTGGTGAGTTTGTTGCGTATGATTCAAACAAAAGCATTTTGGCAACAATGCAGAACCCCAGAGAACATTTCTCTCAAACTGTCTCAAGAACCGCATCCCCCGGCTGTTTGGAAGCAACGCTAGTTAGCGAGATGCATTTCTTCTTCGGGCCTGAGAAGAGATCCAAACCTCCTCAGCCTCCTTCCCCGTTGGTTTCCAACACACGTGGCTCGGTGGAATGAGACTGTCTAGGAATCCTTTCCAAACCCCAGTCTGTTGGCTCCAACAATAACTCCTCTCTTTCGTGGAGCACAATTTAATGCACCCCCACTGCCCTCCTCCTCTCGACCTCCCCAGCGTCCTCCCTCAGGTCCTCGGTTAGTGGGGGCTGGCGCGCTGACAACACGGAGCTCATGCAGCACCGAACAATGGCTGGCGTGATACCCGCTCTGGCAGAATCCGGAGCTGTAATCACGGGACGGAGTAATCCCGACAGGCTTCTTTTTTTTTTTTTAAACGTATGTTCGTGTAAGCGGTGGTTCTAAAAGCTACTGAATCCGCTCTCGTGCTAGCATGTGGGCGGCTGACTGGCCCCCGTCACAAAGGGGTCCTCCGAGCGCCGCGAGAAGTCGGACGCGGCTCGACGATCCGATGCGTATAGCATCGACCCGCTGACCGGGTTTCTTTCTCCGAGCCGTGTCTTACGATAGCCGCTTGTAGCAGCAGCTCGAGACCTCGGCCGTTTCTCAATCAGCGTACTTGTGCGTCCTTTCCTCTACTTGTGTCCTTTCCTCTACTTGTGCGTCCTTTCCTCTACTTGTGTCCTTTCCTCTACTTGTGTCCTTGTGTCCTGTCTCCTCATCAGTCTCAGGTACATGTTCACATTCAAAGTTCTCTTCTCTCTCTTCACGGTCAAAAAGCCCGGATGTGACTTGATCCTCCCACATTACCCAGGATGCATCAGAGGAGACTTGTGCGTACTCTGGCCAGCATATATCCCACAATGCATTTCACCAGCAACCGGAAACAGTAGCGGAGGAGAAAATAAACTACTGACAGATGACTTTTTATAAATACTACTGTTGTTGAGTCAGGAATGTCATTTTAAGATGTTTTGTTTATTTGACTGTAAAACAATGACAGTGAATAATTAGAATAAACTATTCACATTATTCAGACTCCTCTGGTTGTTGTAAGGTGTTCTGAAACAGAGCACTTCGCAGATGGTGGAAAACAGGCTTCTGGACGCGCGTGAATTAAGTTATCAACATTTAATGGCAGGAAGTGTAAAACAAACAATCAAAGCTCGCGATCGTGGTCTTCCTCGAGGCGGCTCTATCCGCCCCGACCTTACGACCTCCACGTTACCTGTCCAAAAAGAGAGCAAATCTTCTTCTTCGCAGAGTTTTGTCGACCGGGGGTCAAAACGTCATTTCCGATCAAGTATTTTCACAATAAAATTTCCGTCTATCATTTTCGGTATTAAAGTCACCTTCACAATAAAAGTCCCTTGTTATTGTGAGTCACGTCACGGATTTCAACCGGCTCCGTCGATCTATAATACTAACATACAGTCACTCTCATGAACATACATTCATTCTTTCCATTCACATTTGCATAGAGTAAACATTACCCCTATGCTTCATAATACATTAATAACAATATCAATATTCTTTCTAATATTTTCTATTATAATATCTTTCTATATGTATTAATTTAAAACATAAGACCTCTGCAGATGTTATCGAAATAAACTATTACAACCTAACATTGTGTATACGTTTATGTCCATGTGTTAAAGATGCATTCTCTCTCTTGACCACCAGAAAATCAAACTTAAAGCTTGAAAACGTCGGTCCACAAACGAATGGGCGCGTCATGGTGACTACGCCCACTTCTGATTATATATATATTATGTCACAATGTGGGACTGAAAAGACTAGACTAGAAATACTCAAGAACTTGAAATGAACAAAACGTTCACAGTTAATCCCTACTTTCATATTAAGATAATCTACCGCTTCTCAAAACCTACGGTACGAGGAAATAAAGCCTTATATTTACCAGACACAACGGTTCCCTCCTGTAACTGACACGGCCAACCCTGTGTCCTAAAAATGACGCTCCCATACATGGAAACATCATCTTCAAATACCTTTTGGAGGATAGGCATTGTCTCATTGCGGCCGCAGTTTTAAAACAAAACTGATCGATTTGGTAAGAGATCGTGGTTTGGGTTGAAATGAAGTACGTTTGTAAGTAACATAACAATTGTTTAGTCTGTCACATTATCAGTGGTTTTACAGACGTTAACAGCGTTTCTTTTATCTGTATATCTTGCTCGATAATTACGAAAATAGAGATATAAATCTTGTCAAATTATTGACCTTCCTGCCTCCAAAAAAAGTCTGTCTTTTCTCCCTTTTGCAAAAAAGAAAGACACTGATAATATATTAATGCTCACTCATCTTGTGCGTGTCTGTGTGTGCATGTGTGTGTGTGTGTGTGTGTCTGCATATGTTGCTGAGCTCAGCTCCTTTTCACACTCCTCTCTGTTTTTTTTTCTCTCCAACACTCCCTGAGTAAACACCGTTTGCACTAATAAGCCTGACACAGCCCAGTTTAATTGGGCTTTCATTTCCTAAGCAGGGGAACCGTGAACACGTACACACACACACACACACACACACACACATACACACGCGCGCGCGCTCAGCCCTGGTCCGGGGGTTATTTATACGACCTCCTTTCTAATGCATGCAGCAGACCTGTTTAAAGGCCCTGGCTGCTCCACATGGTAAAGTGACTTACAGCAGCCATGAAAAGATTTGGTTTCCTGCTCCCCTGAGAGCAGCTAATAGACCCACATATCTGGCACATCAAACACACACACACACACACACACACACACACACACACGCACACAGTCCTTTCGTCTTGTACGGTGGTTATGTGCCACACCGCAAACCGCCACTGAGAACTTTCTCCTTTTCATACCAACCGTCTCTTTTTCCAGCCTAAGCTTCCAGATCGGGCCAACTTACACACACACACACACACACACACACACACACACACACACACACACACACACACACACACACACACACACACACACACACACACACACACACTCACACAAACACACTTAAACACAGTCGGGGAAGGATGGATCAGCGCTTTGGAAACCAGAGAAAAGAAATGTATTCATCTTCCAGGATTTGTTAACAATCTAGATTGTTATTTAAGCATGCAACATTATAAAAACAATGTTATCTATGTTTTTATGTGGGGATTATCTTATTATTAGCTAAATAAAAGTTGGATATTACAAATTAAACTAAACTAAATACAAAATAGCTTGAGACTATAAAGAATTAATTATCAATATTATCATTTATATATTATATATATATATAATAAATATATATATATATATATATATATATATATTATAAATATATATTATATATTATGTTCAAATATTATATATATATATATCAAATAAATTATATTTACAATATATATCATATCAAATTTGTAATTTGTGATAATGGGCTATACAAAAATACTGTAAGTACTTATTTTTATGTTCATGTTCTCTCCGTAGTCACAACACTGTGAGGTCTAGTCGGAGGGAACAAGGAGACGAGGAGACGAGGAGACGTGGACAGGCTCTAAAAAGCCTCCTTTGTCTCCTCAGACCTGGTCCAGGTTCATGTTTCAAACAGATTTCTCGTGGAAGAGCGTGTGTGACGTAATGAGTGAAATGAAATGTCTCGCCAAAGCAGATGTTGGACAGACGCCTGTTGGAGTGTGTGTGTGTGTGTGTGTGTGTGTGTGTGTGTGTGTGTGTGTGTGTGTGTGTGTTTGGGTGTTTGTATGTGTGCCTGTGTTTGGGTGTGTGTGTGTCTGTGTCTTTCTGTCTTTGTGTGTGTGTGTGTGTGTGTGTGTGTCTGTCTGTGTGTGTTTGTGCATGTGTGTGTCTTCCTGTCTGTGTGTGTATTTGTGCGTGTGTATGTGTCTGTGTGTATGTGTGTCTGTGTGTACGTGTGTCTGTCGGTGTGTGTCTGTCTGTGTGTGTGTTTGTGTGTGTCTTCTTGTCTGTCTGTGTATTTGTGCGCGTATATGTGTCTGTGTGCACGTGTGTCTGTGTGTATGTGTGTGTCTGTCTGTGTATCTGTCTGTGTGTGCATGTGTGTGTCTGTCTGTGTGTGTGTGTTTGTTTGTGTGTGTGTGTGTGTTTGTGTGTGTGTCTTCTTGTCTGTGTGTGTATTTGTGCATGTGTATGTGTCTGTGTGTGTCTGTCTGTGTGTGTGTCTGTCTGTGTTTGTGCATGTGTGTGTCTGCCTGTGTGTGTGTGTTTGTGTGTGTGTTTGTGTGTGTGTGTGTTTGTGTGTGTGTGTGTGTGTGTTAGGTCAGATAACGATAGCAACGACGGTGACGATTGGCTCAAAAGCGACCAACCAGGTCACCCGGTGCTGTTGGTGAATCCTCTGAGGGGGCGGGGCCAGAGCGTGACATCATCCTCTCATTAACCAATGTGACGTGGAAGGGATGCTCCTGTGTGTGTCAGGCATGAGGTGTTGAACCGGGATCAAAGCCTCCGGATCCGCCGAGATTTGTTTCAGTTTCCGTCCAGACGTCAAGAAGAGTCCTCCAAAGGCATGCTGGGAAACGCAGGAGGCGGGCAGCGAGAGACTGGAACCGTGGAAACACCGGACCAGATGGAGCAAGAGAGGGGGGGGGGGGGGGCGTTCAATGTTGACGAGCACAAAGAGCCAATGAGGGAGTCGTGACTTCTATTGATCTCCCTCCAGCCAGCGATCAGGAAACAGTTACAGTGGAAACGTCTGAATCGATCATTTGAAACGTTTTCCTCGTTTCCATCAGAATCACTTTTTTCTTCTTCTTTGTTTTCACAGATCCGAAAAGCGTAATTTCTTTTCCCGGCCTCACCGCTCCGGACCAGCAGTTTGTCAAACAGCTCCGACACGCCAGAACTTTGCAATGCGGTTTTCACAAATGGAAACTGTGGCGCTTTAATATCCCGCTCGGCCAAATGTTGGCAAACGTTTGGTTCAGTGTGTTCCCTTCAAATAACGACGTCAGAGAAAAATAAGACTGAACC
>CM070089.1:2684058-2826558 GCA_036178185.1 Liparis tanakae
ATCTTAAATTCTTCCGTGGTGGATAAAGGAAATGATGACTGTTTCCATGGAGTAAAGCCACGGAGATAAGCCCCGCCCCCTCTTAGGCGCTAATGAACAACAATTAGTCAAGCGAGTAAGCTCACTCTGGTCAGTAATAAGCGTGAATGCACTTTACTTCTAGAACATCCAGCGACTCATCAAAGACGCCTCCATGAACGCCGCGGGGGAGAAAAATTGGCACGAACAAAAGATTGTTTTGGAATTGCAAAAGACGAACTCAGCTTAAAAGACGAGCAGAGCGACGAGGCCGCGCCTCGACTTCTGCTTCTCGCCGGCGTGCAGACGAGCGGGGGGGAGGCCGGTGCCTCCGGGAATGTTTCGCCGTGTTCCACCTTATCACCGCCAGATAAAAACGTCAATTAAGCAGCGGCAAGACGTCGTGGAGGCTGCTGAGGGATGAAAACAGGGCGGGGCCAAAGGGGCGTAACGCGTTCTCTCCTCAGCACCTCAGCGGCGCCACCGTGTTTCAGGCTAATCTCGTCTTCCTATCGACTATTATTACGGTTTAAAGCACACAGAGTGATTTATAGCTGCAGGAAGGAAGAAGAAAAACAAAACGCTTCGTAGAAACCGTGGCCGTTTCTCAACTCAAAGAACACGACTGCAGACTTGTGTTCTTGTGGAGTCTGGTCTTGGGAGTCCAGACTCCGGAGGACGGGAGGACGGCCTTTCTGCGATGGGACCAGCAGCTGACTTGATGACGTCACCACATCAGCTGTTCTTGCTCCTGAGTTTATTCTAATTATTCACTGTAAATCATTTTTTTACAGTCGAATAAACAAAACATCCTAAAATGACATTCTGTGAATCAACAACAGTCGTATTTATAAAAAGTCATCTGTCAGTTTATTTTCTCCTCCGCTACTCTTTCTGGTTGCTGGTGAAATGCATTCTGGGATATATGCTGGCCAGAGTACGCACAAGTCTCCTCTGATGCATCCTGGGAAAAGTGGGAGGAGCAAGTCACATCCGGGCATCTTGACCGTGAAGAGAGAGAAGAAAACTTTGAATGTGAACATGTACCTGAGACTGATGAGGAGACACGAGTCCACGAGGACACAAGGAGAGGAAAGGACACAAGTAGAGGAAAGGACACAAGTAGAGGAAAGGACGCACAAGTAGAGGAAAGGACACAAGTAGAGGAAAGGACACAAGTAGAGGAAAGGACACAAGTAGAGGAAAGGACACAAGTAGAGGAAAGGACGCATAAGTAGAGGAAAGGACGCATAAGTAGAGGAAAGGACACAAGTAGAGGAAAGGACACAAGTAGAGGAAAGGACACAAGTAGAGGAAAGGACACAAGTAGAGGAAAGGACACAAGTAGAGGAAAGGACACAAGTAGAGGAAAGGACGCATAAGTAGAGGAAAGGACGCATAAGTAGAGGAAAGGACACAAGTAGAGGAAAGGACGCATAAGTAGAGGAAAGGACGCATAAGTAGAGGAAAGGAAGCACAAGTAGAGGAAAGGACGCACAAGTAGAGGAAAGGACACAAGTAGAGGAAAGGACACAAGTAGAGGAAAGGACGCACAAGTAGAGGAAAGGACACAAGTAGAGGAAAGGACACAATTAGAGGAAAGGATGCACAAGTAGAGGAAAGGACGCACAAGTAGAGGAAAGGACACAAGTAGAGGAAAGGACGCACAAGTAGAGGAAAGGACACAAGTAGAGGAAAGGACACAATTAGAGGAAAGGATGCACAAGTAGAGGAAAGGACGCATAAGTAGAGGAAAGGACACAAGTAGAGGAAAGGACACAAGTAGAGGAAAGGACACAAGTAGAGGAAAGGACACAAGTAGAGGAAAGGAAGCACAAGTAGAGGAAAGGAAGCACAAGTAGAGGAAAGGACGCACAAGTAGAGGAAAGGACACAAGTAGAGGAAAGGACACAAGTAGAGGAAAGGACGCACAAGTAGAGGAAAGGACACAAGTAGAGGAAAGGACACAATTAGAGGAAAGGATGCACAAGTAGAGGAAAGGACGCACAAGTAGAGGAAAGGACACAAGTAGAGGAAAGGACGCACAAGTAGAGGAAAGGACACAAGTAGAGGAAAGGACAAAATTAGAGGAAAGGATGCACAAGTAGAGGAAAGGACGCACAAGTAGAGGAAAGGACACAAGTAGAGGAAAGGACGCATAAGTAGAGGAAAGGACACTAGTAGAGGAAAGGATACTAGTAGAGGAAAGGACACAAGTAGAGGAAAGGACGCATAAGTAGAGGAAAGGAAGCACAAGTAGAGGAAAGGACACAAGTAGAGGAAAGGACGCACAAGTAGAGGAAAGGACACAAGTAGAGGAAAGGACACAATTAGAGGAAAGGATGCACAAGTAGAGGAAAGGACGCACAAGTAGAGGAAAGGACACAAGTAGAGGAAAGGACGCACAAGTAGAGGAAAGGACACAAGTAGAGGAAAGGACACAAGTAGAGGAAAGGACACAAGTAGAGGAAAGGACACAAGTACACTGATTGAGAAACGGCCCATGTGTGGCTGAATGAGTGCTCGTTCATTCCCATTCCAGACTTCTATGGATAGCACAAAACAGAATGAGACATTATTATGTCCTCTTCATTATCCCGCCCTTTTCTTTTCTCTTGTGTGTAAACTTCCCGTTCCAGTCTCAGACTTAGTGACAGCCAGCTGATATGTTTATGAAACATTAATAAGTATAACATTAATAACTTTATTTAAATAGCACCTTTAAAAACAGAGTTTTGCATTTATGCATTCATGCGATAGGGAGCTTGCGATTTGAGCCGTTAAGTTAGGTAACCGAGCCTCTTGTAGCCGACGTGTCTTAATGAACTGTTATTATAAAGGAATGACGTCATGAACACGGATAGTTAGCCCTGTTACATATTGGTGATAAAATACTGAGCCCTGGCTGAAAACATTCATTAAACAATTACGGAAATTACACTTCTGTCTCAGTAAACAACTCACCAATTAAAATTGAGGACACAAGCAACACACAAAAGACTTTAACAACCTGAACGCTGCTCGGCTTTCCAGCTATGAACGTACCTCCCACCTGCCGTGGGGAGCAGCGTGACATCACAACAGTGAAGCGATAAAGCTCTAATAACTAGCTGTGGAGGAGCAGTCGGAGAACACGGCACTTTCTGTACTTTACGCTTGCTTTTCAGGCGAAGGAATGACCTTCCGTCCTCCGGCTCAGACACGGGGAAATGCTGCCTTCAAGGGCCGCTGCGGGCCAAGAGTTACGCACACGTTTACGACTGCGTGGCAAACTTGTTATTAAATGCATTTCCAGTGCTCTACCAGTAATGCTCGCGGAGCAGCTCAACTATTTTGGACAAAAACATGAATCGTAATCGGATTTGATGTGTACAGGTATTGATGCTACGCGCTGGGATTAGGACAGAAGTCTGGACAGCCAGATAAACGTAATGGTAACAGTGCAAATAGGTAAAGAGATACATGTTTAGCTCTGTGATGGATTTGTGCCAGAATAGTGTTGATAAAAATGTATACATGGTTGACATAGTCAGATAAAAGTATGAATACTTGACAGTCAGATAAAAGTATGAATACTTGACAGTCAGATAAAAGTATGAATACTTGACAGTTAGATGAAAGTATGAATACATCGTTGACATAGTCCAGTAAAAGTATGGACACATGACAGTTAGATAAAAGTATGAATACTTGACAGTTAGATACAAGTATGAATACATGGTTGACATAGTCAGATACAATTATGGATACTTGACAGTCAGATAAAAGTATGGATATTTGACAGTCAGATAAAAGTATGAATACTTCACAATAAGATGAAAGTATGAATATTTGACAGTTAGATGAAAGTATGAATACATGGTTGACATAGTCCAATAAAAGTATGAATACTTGACAGTTAGATACAAGTATGAATACATGGTTGACATAGTCAGATACAATTATGGATACTTGAAAGTCAGATAAAAGTATGGATACTTGACACAGTCAGATAAAAGTGTGAATAATCGACAGTTAGATAAAAGTATGAATACATGGTTGACATAGTCCGATAAAAGTATGGACACATGACAGTTAGATAAAAGTATTAATACTTCACAATCAGATAAAAGTATGGATATTTGACAGTTAGATGAAAGTATGAATACTTGAAAGTTAGATAGAAGTATGGATATTTGACAGTTAGATGAAAGTATGAATACTTGACGGTTAGATAGAAGTATGGATATTTGACAGTTAGATAGAAGTATGAATACTTGACGGTTAGATAGAAGTATGGATATTTGACAGTTAGATAGAAGTATGAATACTTGACAGTTAGATGAAAGTATGAATATTTGACAGTTAGATAGAAGTATGAATACTTGACAGTTAGATGAAAGTATGAATATTTGACAGTCAGATAAAAGGAAGGTAAATGGTTGAAATAGCTCAAAGTAAGGGAGGATATGACTCAGATTGATAGCTTATCTAAGTTATGGATGTGTGGTTGAAACAGATAGCATGTGCTCCTGAGTAGTAGTTGCCCAAATGAAAACTGACACATTGACCGTATCATTTGATAAAAACACGATTGTAAGAATACCATTTATCAGATAATAATAGTGTGAATTAGCATCCGATTTAATATCAGCTTAATGGAATGCATTTGGACTTTGAGGGATAGGATAAGTAAGAAAAAGAAGAGGAGAGAGGTGCTCAGTGTATCCTAAACGTCCCCCAGCAGCCTGTCAGCCTCTAGCAGCATCTCATCTGTTGACTGGAGCCCTGGAGACGTACAGCCACTATAACAACAGGAGAACATTGCAGCAAATTGCAATTATGTTCGGACTGTCAGGCATTTGTCTTTTCTCATTCCGAAGGAAGGATGTACAAATGTTTTACCTCACCTTGAGCTCACGCGTCAATATGTGCTCGTGCTGGACTACAAAGGGGAGCTGCAGTAATGCAATCCGTTCAGATGCCGCTGATTTCTCAGGTGTGCTGAAGGCCAAAAGTGGCGTCGATTCACCGGCAGGTTTTCAGTCTTCAGCGATCTGTCAGGAAGAACATCGTAACAGCCGAGAAGACGATGTTCCTGCTGCTTCCTCCTCGAGGCCTGACGCCACATTTGCCCGGAGGATTCAGTCAGGTCGAGTCGGGTCCTTGTCTCGTTCATCCGGTGACGAGTTTAGAGTCACGGTGGATCATCGTGGATCACCGTGGGGGGTCCAGGAGACGCTCAGTGAGGTTGGCGATGTTGGTTTTGAGGATTTGTTTGTGACGAGGAGGAGTTGGGGCGATAGGGAGAGATAGATGAGGAGAGGGTCATTGTCTTGTTCATCCGTTGACGAGCGAGTGCAAGTTTGCTGAGTTTAGAATAGAATAGAATAGAAATATACTTTATTAATCCCAAAGGGGAAATTTGTTGACACAGTAGCACCAATAAACTAAACACAATAAAATATAAATATAAGAAAGAAAGAGAGTGACTGTGCATAAAGTATACAAAGTGAAATATAAAATACAAAATAAAATAATATAAAATATATATATATATACGCAACATATATGTAAATATAGCAATGTAATATTAAATTATATATATATTATATATATATATATATATATATATATATACACAACATATATGTAAATACGGCAATGTAAAATTAAATTATATATATATATATATATATATATATATATATATATATACACAACATATATGTAAATACAGCAATGTAAAATTAAATTATATATATATTTTTTTTTCCCCAACATATATGTAAATACAGCAATGTAACATTAAATTAAAAAAAAAAAAATATATATATATACACAACATATATGTAACTACGGCAATGTAAAATTAAATTATATATATATATATATATATATATATATATATATATATATACACAACATATATGTAAATACAGCAAAGTAAAATTAAATAAAAAAAAAAATATATATATATATATACACAACATATATGTAACTACGGCAATGTAAAATTAAATTATATATACATATATATATATATATATATATATATATATATATATATATATATATATACACAACATATATGTAAATACGGCAATGTAAAATTAAATTATATATATATATATATATATATATATATATACAAATATCAGGGGTCCAGTCTAATATGGAAAACTCACTCAGCCTTGACTATCAGCTCTGTCAAAGAGGAAAGTCTTCAGTCTACTGTCTCTACATGAGGCGACTGTGTCTGCCTCCCGGACTGAAGGTGAAGCTGGTTCCCTAAAAGAGGAGCTTGATAACTAAAGGCTCTGACTCCCATCCTACCTTTTAGGACTCTAGAGGCCACAAGCCCCACATTTACTATTCATTGTCCCTTGTTACCATAAGTGTACTCATGACACTCACTAATAAGTATCTCACTACCGTCCTCATCCCGGACCTGGAAGTGCCTCTCTGGCTGAGACGGTGTGATGTGAGCCACAAAGGCCAAAGTCTTCTACGGGATGAAATCAGCCTCCATTGGCATCATTACGGCAGGAAAGGCTTAGTCATTCGCTTTCTCCATCAAATAATAATAAGTGGGAAAACGTGTCCCTCAGAACAGCTGATTGACGGCCGGTCCTCGTGGGAGTCCAGGCTGTCTCGACCCTGCGTGGAAATAGAGAGCGAGGCTCAAACGGGGGGGGGGGGGAGCGTCTGGGAAGGAAACTCTGCTCACTTCATTTGCACTGGAGATTGGGTCAGGGGGACTCCCTTCCGAAAATACAACCAGATGGCTGCTTTTGAAGTGTTCCTGTGCATGTGTGTATATGAGCGTGTGTGTGTGTGTGTGTGTGTGTTTTCCACGGGCGTTGTCGTCCAGACACACGAGCTTCATTCCTCTCAGACCAAAGCAAGTCTGGTTTACTGTAAGTGTGGGAGCAGACGGGAGGCCGGAGGCCAGAAGCTAAGCTGCCTGGGAATCATTAACTGAGGCGAGGACTCGTTCATTCAGAAAGTCTCCTCAGCTCATGATGCCATACGAGGGTTTCTAATAAACAGCACAAACAGGAAAACAGAATTCAGACATAACCGTTTAAAAAGGTAAATGAATGCAACCAGCTGTCAATGCATTAAGAAAATACTGCAAAACAGTCTGGTGGGATGATTGGTTATTCTCCAGGGAGCCTTTGATTAGATTTGATAGGATCTTTCTTCAGGTTCTTCTTGAGAAGACGTGCGTTTCCTGGGTTTGTGGCGTTGTCGTCCGAGGGTCAGCGTCTCATAGCGTTTTTTAGACTTCTACTAGGAGAATAAGCCACAGCACATACCAGTGGGACGCTAACATTGGTGCTTGAGATGGGAAACGACAACACGTGTTTTATCTGCTCTTTTTTTAGATTCTTTAGTAGAAATCTTCATCCAAAGGACCGAACCTGCAAGAAAACTCCCGGAGCGAGTCGAGTCGTCTTTGAGGTTCGGACAGAGGAGCAGCTGCTGTGTGAGACGCGTCCACTCAGGGAGGCGTTCTTCACACTGTTGACATCCTTCAGGCGGGGAGGGGGAAACCAAACCTGCCCGACGACGCCAGAAACAACACGGAAGGTCAAAATGCTTTAAAAAAAAATCAACTATTGAATTTGTTTACGTTTTGATCTTTTACTGACTGCACTTTACTCTGTTAGTAAGATATGGAGATAAACAACTCTCAAAACAACAACAACATGTTCCTATGTGCTTCTGAGAGCAAAGTGTTGTTATAGTTCATCCAGGAATGAGTGAAACCCTGAAGGTTTCTGACAGAAAGGTCCATCTCGCCCGAGTTCAATTCAATTCAGTTTATTTTGTATAGCCCATTATCACAAAATACTAATTTGCCTCAGAGGGCTTTACAATCTGTACACATTCAGCATCCCTGTCCCACAACAACAACAATAGTTAATCAGATGACAAGTTAAATCTGTGTATATGTATATATTTATGTATCGCATATGAATATTTACAGGCCAGAAAACATTAAACAGCAACTCTGTGCATCGGGGAGACAAACAACATATCTTCATTCAGTAAAAAAAACAAAAACATTTATTCATCGCTGGGACCCACGAATACATAGAGGTCGATTAATTATTTGTTTACTAAAGGGTCCAAACAGGTATTTGGATTGCCACTAAAAATATTCAATTCAGATTTGGGTCGGATGTTTTCTTTAAACTAGAGAATAACTATTCCAACACCACAGAGGCAGCGCTCGATCCTGATCAGTCCTGGGCTCAGTACCCAGCTGTCAAATTGCATATAAAACTTAGTTTATTTATACGGATATAAACTAAGAGTCTCCCTCACACATCCAAACTCCTGCCATACCAGAACTACTTTTGATTAGCATCAATCAGCGATGGAGAAACATCTTTTACCACAACACAAACAGTAATCTGCCTGACGATGTCGACGGTTCTGTTCAATCCGAGGTGTGTTTCTTTGGGCTCACATGTGCAGCTCGTTTCAGGGTGCAGTGTGTGGCACTGGACCATCACAGCCTCCAGCTCTTTGTTTATCCCGTTCTCAAACAAAAGCCTCCCGGTTCCTGTCCGCTTTAGCACCTCCCAATCTTGTTGTCCCTTACAGACCATCAGCAGGGATTAATGCGCCCCGAGGAGCTGCAGAGGGACCCCAGATCCAGGAGCCGGTTCCCTCTCATGATGCCACCTGGGAAACACATTTGACATTGACAAATGATTTCTTTATCCACAGCGCACCCTAGAGGCGAACAGGTGCAACTGAGTTTATTGTTGGAAATACCCAGTTCGAAATCCAGGTGCATTGACACAGTAGCATAACAAAACAATCATCTTTAAAGCCTGTGAATTAAAAGAAATAATTACATCTACTATTCCTGATGCAATAATCAAAATCCAACTAAAAGTGTGAGCACAACATGTTTTGCTGCACATTTTTTAAAGAGCTTATGTGCTCCATTGGTGCCGTGTGATGTCATAGACGATGGGAACACGGTCACCTTTTATCAACGTTGGTAAAATGTGTTTTCTTTACACTCTGAATTAACCAGGATTAACAGCCTGACAGGTTTGTAAACGTCCAAACTGAAGTTTGATTGTTTTTAAAAGAAAAGAGAAGAAAAGGTGTCCTCACTTTAAAACTAAGCGTGGGACACGATGATCTAGAGAGGGAAGATGAAGATGACCTCACCGGGTTGGGGTCAACGCGCAGTTAGCGACTAGCTGGTGAGCATTCAGCAGCGAGAGACGGATGCCTCCCTCAGGAGCTAAGAGCACAGGAGAGTGAATATTGGACTTAATAAATGTTGCTAAATAAGCAATAATTTACAGTTTTCCTCGATTGCTTAAACACATTTTTTGAAAGCATGCCTCGTTTTCTCAAAACTCTAAACACAAATCCCAAAACCACTCACACAAAACCATTTATATCTCCTGCAAAACAGTGTTATGTCACCTCAAAAGGGTATTTTGTTTTCAAATGACAAACACAGCCGATACTTGTGTGTCGTGTTTTGAAGAAAGTGTGGCTAACAATTGAAATCTGTGTCTAAAGCGGATAATTGTGCAGAATTGGTTTAGGGAGTTGGAACATGAGTTACAGGTTGTGGTCATTGTGTTAGAAGTTCCAGTTTTGTGTAATTAATCGAGAAAAACTATAATCTAAGGTTTGCCGTAGCGATTTTCTTTATTAGGAAAACCTAGAAATGAACTGGCCTGCTGGTCTTGGTTGTCTGATGCTTTAGGATACACTGAGCACCTCTCTCCTCTTCTCGCTCTACTTATGGAGGAATTTTCATCCCTCCATCGCACATCGCTTAATAAGATAAATAGTGATGACATATTTTAGGGATCATTCCTCATTTATTTCTTTTTCTCAGCAGCTTAAACAGATAAATCATCGTTTGAACACCGCAGCAGATTAAGCCCGACTGTATTTACTTTAATACGACACTTGAACCGAGAGCAGACGGCCCCAACCAGCCGTTTATCATCTCGGGTAAATGGACATCCCCTGCACGCTCTCCTCGGGCCCCGAAGAGCCGCAAGTAGAAAGATCATCGGTGTCGGGGTCAGATATGCGAAGTCTTAAAGAAGGAGCGATCTGCGCTTCAGGATTATTTACAGGCGTAGATTATGACGAACCAGACCGCATTTTTGCAGCATGAAAACTAGAAGTGAAAATCTGTGATAATGATGGAAGATCGGTTTTCCAGGAATATATACTTTCGATTAAACGGACTGTAAGCGGTTTGACGTGTTTATGGAGTGGCGGCAGACGGCCTGCGTACCGCGGCCAGCGCTGTGCAGCCTCGGCACGTGAAATATTGTCTTTGCATGCTGGGTAAAGATCTGTCAGGTACCGTCCTCCGCCAGCCTCCTCAGAGCTGAGAAAAGTTACCGAGCAGAATGTTTGAAAACTGTCATCTTAAAAAAAAAAAATTGCAAAAGAATACTGAAGGCTGTGAACTCAGTAAAGCGCACATGGACGTGTCTTAGATTTGACGGGGAACAAAGGAAAGAAAGAAATTGTTTCACAGTAAACTAAACATGACCTCTAGTGCACGTTGAGGTATTTTTTATTTAGTAGCCAATCTAACATGTTGTTGGACACATTGAATTATTTCATCCTCATTTAAGTTAACATTGGGATAACCAGAAGTTGGCATTGGAATAAACAGAAGTTAGCCAATTAGTATTGGGCTAGGCAGAAGTTAGAATCGGAATAACCAGAAGTCAGCTTTGTGATAACCAGAAGTTAGCATTGAGGTAATCAGAAGTTAGTATCGGAATAACCAGAAGTTAGCTTTGTGATAATTAGAAGTTAGCATCGGGATAACCAGAAGTTAGCATCGGAATAACCAGAAGTTAGCTTTGTGATAATTAGAAGTTAGCATCGGGATAACCAGAAGTTAGCTTTGTGATAATTAGAAGTTAGCATCGGGATAACCAGAAGTTAGCATCGGAATAACCAGAAGTTAGCTTTGTGATAACCAGAAGTTAGCATTGGGATACCCAGAAGTTAGCTTTGTGATAATTTGAAGTTAGTATTGGGATAACCAGAAGTTAGCTTTGTTAGCTTTATGATAACCACAAGTTAGCTGTGGGATAACCAGAGGTCAGGAAGTTTCTGGTGCCTTGTGATTTAGGTTATCTTTCTTTAAGTCTGGCTTTAATGGAACAAAACATGAGAATGCTTCAAATTAAGTTCCTGAACAAAAAAGTGCCATCTCCCCAGCAGCAGCTGGTTTCCACCTCCGTGGATAAGTTTTTACAACTTAGGAGAGAGACGGTAAAAACGGTCCAAAGCACTTTGTGGAGAAACTTCATGCGCCTCCTTCTAAAAAACACCCAGAGCTCACTGAGTTATAAATAGAGTCCGGACAAAGAGGAGGTGGGAATCACGGGAATCAGAGACGAAGCGAAGCATCTGGAGCCGGCGCCACTGAGTATGTTTAAGAAAATGTTGACTCCTTCCTCTCCGAGCTGACTCAGATAACATTCAGCATTTCTCTATAGAGGCACACTCTTCTCTTGCAGTGCTGCTATTTATTTTACTGGCAACCTTTAAAGATTTGTATAGCTGCAATGTGTAGCCTCCTCTAATGTATATTTTGGATGTTTTAGAAGCCGTTCTCCACAGCCGCCGTATCGAGACGGGAGAGACAGGAAGTCCGGCGTGACTTTGGTGAACCCCTTTAAAAACACAAAAGGTCACAATAACACAAACCAACTGACCGGGGGAAGAGAGGTTCACCAGAAATGTAAAATGTTGTTGTCATGGGGTCAGAGAGAACAGCTTGAGAGAAGTAAACAGGTGAAACTATTCTAAATTCAACATTTACTTCATTCTTTTAGGGGTCTAAAATACGCCCACAGAAGAACACTGACTATGGAGAAAAGCCTCACACAACCACACTTCTGACCTATGACCTTTCAGAGCTCTGGTGCCCAGCACACACATTTCATTTACACTACACACATAATTTGCATTTTGCTCACTATCTATCTATCTATCTATATATATATATATATTTTTTTTTAATTTTCTTTTTATTATTATTTCATTTTACAGTGATGTATTTACATTTACATATATGTTGTGTATATGCTGTATATATATACACATATATTTTATTTTATGTTAATTTGTATTTTATATTTCACTTTGCACACTTTACATTATGCACTGTCACTTTATTTCTTTCTTATACTTATATTATATATTTTATTGTGTTTAGTTTTATCGGTGCTGCTTCTGTTGTGCAAAGATTTCCCCTTGGGGATTAATTAAGTATATTTCATTTCATTTCAGCTTCAAAGAGAAAAGTGATCCTTGCTCGCCCCCTACTGGTGCAATGTCGCCACTGCGCTGCTGTCGAGTCTCGTGCAGCTCGTGGACATTCATGTCAGTTCTTGAAGAATTATCTTGAAGTCTGGTGTTTTATGTTTTTGTTATTGTCATACCTGCAAACTCATGATGGGTGAAAAAGGTGAGAAGGGGGTCGAATATTTCTCACCTTCGTATTACTTTAAGCTGCACAGCAAATTGATTTTCATTTTAATATGTAAGACTTATTTTTAATGGTTTGTATTACTTACTTTTAATATGTATGGCTTACTTTTAAAGGTTTTTATGACTTCCTTTAATAGTATATATGACTTACTTTTAATGTTTTTTATTACTTATTTTTAATGGTTGTTATTACTGCCTTTGGACAGTGTTTGTATGTTCTGACTTTTTAACTGCAGTGATTGTACCTGTGTCCCCATATTAGATTGAATTGTATATATTGTTGTTGTATTTGTTGATTTATGGATAAAACAATTTTTTTTAATAAATAATATATATATATATATATATATATATATATATATATATATATATATATATATATATATATATATATTAGAGATGCTCCGATCAGGTTTTTTGGTGCAGATCACCAATAACTGATCACTGAAATCAGTATCTGCTGATCCGATAATACCGATCACCGATCACTGTCGATTGAAGCATTCTATTTATTGTGTAGCATTATTTATGAAATGAATTATTCTTAACAACATTGGTTTTGTATTTAACGTAGGAAATGTAGTACATTAAAATGGTTTGATTGCTAGTGTAGGGGATTTCAGATATGTATGGAACACATCTGCATCAGTCATTTCCTGGAACTCTTGGGGAAATCTATATACAGGAGTTCAAATAATCAGAAATGTGCTTTTTTAACATACAAAAGTCTGACCTTCATTTTTATAAACTCTTCCTTGGTACAGTAAACATGTTTTAATTTTAGCATAATCAGGCATGAAAAAAGTGAGAAGGATTTTTGTTGTTGGCATGAACAAGTCTTGAAGTCTTGGGTGCTCTTCTGAGCCATGAGTCTGTTCTGCCTCTACCTGGTTGTCATGATCTTCCATCTATACCATACCTGCCATAAATATCATGATACTGATACAATACTATAAAAACAGTATACCATAAATACGAAAGTGGTATATTTATCTATAATAGTAATACATTTAAAAAAAATAAAACTTGTGAGCAATGGTACGGTATTGTAATCCTGTAATTTCCCCACTGAGAGACTAATAAAGGACTATCTTATCTTATCTAAATAAAATATCTGTATGGTTCACTTTTTACCAACTTTTTCAACACTTAACAAATGTCAGTAATATTAGTAATACTAGTAGTAATAGCCTACAATATATTAATGAAACTACATGGAGCCATTATAGCATTGATTATACGCTATGAGGCCTTTAGTCTTTATCTGACCGGATGATACAGAGTTCATGAGGATAAGCAGCTGTAGAGTTACAGAACTTTACAGATTATATTTATTTTTAAAGCCGACAAATGCGCCACTTAACGCCCCTCGCTGTGAGCGCTGCGCAGCGCGTGCAAAAAGCTCGACACGGAGCAGCGCGTGCGCTCTGATCGCTCTTTTAATGAAGTATCGATACTAAAATGATGGAGAATCACATCGCTCTTAACGTGCGGGTCCTTTGTCGGTATCGCTGCACCGCGCAGCGTGACAGCAGCAGATAATTTCAGAAACGATTTATAAAGATAAAACATAATTTCATTGTTTACCCCCCCCGCGCAACAGATCTCCGTTGTTGATCTCCGTCAATCAGCTGTGATGCGTGCTCCGTTGTTGGCGCGCACACTCACACACACACCGCCCCCCCGCCCCGCCCCCCCTTAGCTTTCATAGCCAACATAGTGACGTCGTTGTTGACGTCATGCTGCCTGCTCGTCATGCTGCCTGCTCTTTGATCTTTGTCGTCACTGAATTGTATAAGTAGGACTGTAGAACTGTTTCAGTTTCTTTGAGAGTTTTGAACGAGTAGCACCGCGCACCCAGAGAGAAGTAAGCCGCATACAGAGAGAAGCAAGTCACAAAGAGAAGAAAACCGCACAGTAAGATCATTTTGATAGCATTGGAGGACATGTATCATCAAACAACGTTCACTGGAGAAATGCAGCTGCCGGAGGGCTCGGAGCAGTGCATCATCCGTGATCAGGTTACCATCAGTGAGTCCGCTCAGAAGATCAAGGCCAGGAGGACTGAGCAACTCCGTAAAGACCTTTGCAGGGCAAAGGCCTCGGCCAGTTATCTGACCGAGTTGATGGATAAGACCACGTTGGATCAAGGCCTGAAGATCGGGCAGGGGGAGGAAAAGTTTGAAAACATCAGGATCAACTTGATAAATACGACAGGGTCGGTTTGTCAAGTTGATCACCTGATTGGAGAAATGCAGTTGCCGGAGGACGTGCAGAACTGCACAATCCACGATCAGAAAGTTAACATCAGCGAGGACGCTCAGCAGACCCACGCCTGGAGAACTGAGCTACTCGAAAAAGAACTTTGCGGGGCAAAGGCCTCGGTCAGGGATCTGACTGAGTTGATGGAGAACAAGAAGATCGAGTTCGATAACATTCTGAACCTCGAGCGGTTGGAAGTCAATCGGCTAACTGAGGAGAATATGAAATTGAGAGGAACACCAGCCGTCAAGAACACCAGCGACGAGGAGACTCTCAAGATTTATATTCAGAAATCAGATAAGCTGAAAAAGGACCTTTGGAAGTGGAAGCAGAAAACCGCTTCCACTCAGAGTGAGCTCCAGATAGCCCAGGTTACCATCAAAGACCTGGAGGAGACCATTGCTTCTCTCAAGGAGCCAGTGAAGCCGACGCCTCTCGGTCTAGAGGCACCGGACAACACCCAGGTGGTGTTGGAGGAGCAGAACACCTTCCTCACAACTGAGCTCCACGCGGCCCAGGATACCATCAGAGACCTGGAGGAGACCATCGCAGCTCTGAATGAGACGGTAAACCGGGACAACACCCAGGTGGTGTTGGACGAGGTCACCGATCTCAAAGCAAAGCTGAAAGAAGCCAAGGTACAACACCGTAAATATGCGAGGACCATCGCATATATGACGGAGGACCAGGCTGTTCAGCTTCGCAAGGTCCAGGCTGCGGCCCAGGAAGTGGAGGAGGAGAAAAACCATCTCCGCCAAGATTTCCACGCAGCCCAGGATACCATCAGAGACCTGCAGGACACCATTACTTCTCTCAAGGAGACAGTGGACCGAATGCCTCTTCGTCTAGAGGCACCCGGCAACACCCAGGTGGTGTTGGAGGAGAGTAACACCATCCTCAACACTGAGCTCCACCCAGCCGACGACGACATCCAAGACCAGCTGGAGACCATCGCTTCTTTCAACGCGGCGGAGAACCGCGTGCCTCTCGCTCGAAAGGCACCGGGCAACACCCAGGTGGTGTTGAAGGAGGAGAACACCTTCCTTAAAGCCGAGTTGAAAGAAGCCAAGCTCCAGCACAGGAGGTATGCAAGGGTCATCGCTGACATGACTCAGCAGGCCATTGATTTCAACCTGGCGGTTACGGATGCAACCAAGGACCTGCAGAGCGAGAACGTCACTCTCCGGAGGGATCTCCGTGCAGCCAAGGTTACCATCGAAGGCCTGGTGCAAACCGTTTCTCTCAAAGAGCCAGTGAACCCGATGCCTCTCGGTCTAGAGGCACCGGACAACACCCAGGTGGTGTTGGAGGAGCAGAACACCTTCCTCAACACTGAGCTCCACGTTGCCCGTCTCAAGATCAACGCACTAACTCAATCCCTTTGCAGGTGGAAGCAGAGAGTCACCGCTCTGACTCAAGAGAAGACTTCCCTGCAAAGGGATCTCCACACGGCCCAACGACAGGTTAAACACCAGCTGGCGTTGGAGGAGGAGAAGAAGTCCCTCCAGGTGGAGCTCCACGCCCAACGCCAGGTTAAAGACCAGCTAGCGTTGGAGGAGGAGAAGACCGCCCTCCAGGGGAAGCTCCACATGGCCCGACATCAGTTTAAACACCAGCTGATGTTGGAGGAGGAGAAGACCGCCCTCCAAAGGAAGCTCAACACGGCCCAACACCAGATACAACACCAGCTGGTGTTGGAGGAGGAGAAGAAGTCCCTCCAGGTGGAGCTCCACACAGCCCAACACCAGATACAACAACAGCTGGTGTTGGAGGAGGAGAATAAGTCCCTCCAAGGAGAGCTGAAAAGAGCCGAGGTCCTTAACCAAAACTATGAAAGGACCATCTCTGATATGACCGACGAACACCGTGTTTTGATCCTTGAGACACAGGTAGCAGCCCAGGACCTGGAGAGCAGCAGGAAAGATCTCCAGACAGCCGAGGCCAACAGCAACGAGCAGCTGGAGGCCATCGCAGCTCTGACTCAGACGGTGAATCAGAAGCTGCTGGAGCTAGAGGGAGCCCGCCTGGACCTGGACCAGAAGACCGCTACCATCGAGGAACAGAACGCCACGTTGGAAGACATCAGACGAGAGAAGGAGGATGAGGAAAACCACCAGCTCCCGTCGGAGCAGGAGGACACCTCCGTCCTTCAGGCCACAGAGATCCTCCAGCAGCCAGAGATCTCCAACCGCCCGCGGGGGAAGAAATGGTACCAGAAGAACCCATTCCGCAAACTTCAACGAAAGACCAAAGCCTAGAGACAGTAAGAGACACAGGAGACACAGGACAGTCTCTGCAGCCACAAGATCATTTAACAGAATCAAAATGCAATCTTTCTAACCACAAACAAAAAAGATAGATGGATAGAGAGGAGTTTAATGGGTTAGAGAACGAAGATTGAATTTAGTTTTGTGTAGAATGATCTTTGGGCGTCAGAGGTAGAGGCAGCGAAGAAGGAGAGAAGAGATCGACGGCTAGCAGGCCGATCAGCGTTATGAAACAGTAGCGCTGGAAACGGTGGTCATTCTGACGGAGTGGATGAAAGTCACCGAGCTGCGTGAGCCTACAGGCGATGGGATGAACCCGAACACGGGGGTTCGATGTTCAGAGGTTAGTGTGGTGTCCTTGGGGGGGCGGGGGGGTCTTTTAGTTAACTAGTTCCTGTTGCATTGCAGCAGCGTTCAAATAGTTACCAAGAGGCTTCCAGGTCTCTTCAAAAGGATTCACTGGAATCTCTGAGTCCAAATCGGATCTTTAAAAGTTAGGATTTAGGATCTCTTTAAACCAACAGGTATGTGTCTTCAGACGTACGAGGTGTCTAGCTAACGGAGTCGTGAAGAGGCGTCGTTGTGTGGGTGTGTAGCGAGTCACGTGAAACCGCGGAAAGCCATAAAAGCTCAAGCGGGTAAACTCGGGCAAGTAAACGCAGCATAAGACGCTGAGAGGCTTCAGAGTTGAAGTGAGATGGGATCGTTGAGAATTTGGTATTGATGTTGAGGAAATGACTTTAAGTTGTTTAAAGTCATACGCGGGTAAAGCCATGGAGATGAGCCGCAGCAGTTACTAAACTGAGAGAGAGGACTCATATCTTTTTTTTTTTTTTTTTTTTTTTTTTTTTTATTATTTTTTTTTTTTTTTTTTTATTTTTTTGAAATTTTTGCAAACCGAGAAGATGTAGATGGGAGATTCAGTCAGGAAGGAAAAATAAATACAAAATACAGATGACGGGAGGAGGGGGGGGGAGGAGAGGAGGGGAGGGGGGGGGAGGGGGAGGGGGGGGGGAGGGAGGGGGGGGGGGGGGGGAGGGAGAGGAGGAGGGGGAGGGGGGGGGGGGGGAGGGGGGGAGGGGGGGGGGGGGGAGGGAGGGGGGAGGGAGATGGGGTGGGGAGGGAGGGAGATGGGGGGGAGGGAGATGGGGGAGGGGCCTTAATTATTGTTGTCACGGATGCCAATATATAGGAGACGACAATTTCAGTTTCTTAGAGTATTATTGAGTATTACCGCAGAACACACACGGAGAACCAAACCGCACAGAGAACCAAAGCTCACACAGACGAGATTAATTTGTTATCTACAGGAGACTTTTACTCAACTAACAAGTCATTGAAGAACTGCAGCTTTTTTGCGTAGAAAACCTTCATCGTCCATCAAGTGAAAGTTACCACAAGTGAAGACGCTCAGAAGACCCAAGCGGAAAACCTAGCCGCTGGAGGAAGACCTTGGCCTAGAGGTCTCGATCAAAGCTACGACCGAGATTATGGATGAGATCAATATTTATAGAACCCTGACGATTGAGGGAGAAACATCAAGATCGAAAAAGTCATACTGGAGGTATGCAGCTGCCCAAATAATTTGGGAAAAACCCCTGCATAATCAACCAGAAGGTTGTTACCATTAAAAAGTGAGTTGATCCACTCGTGGACAGCTCAGCCACTCAACTGTTTGCCCCTTGTTGGGCAACGGGTTCGGTCAGCGATGTGACCGAGCCTGTTGTCTTGTACGGGGGCAGCAGCCTCAGTCAGAAAACTGACTGAGGCTGCTCAGTCAGAAAACTGACTGAGATAAGGGTAACAACAAGATCAAATTTGATGAAACCCCGAGGGTCGATCCGCAGGAGAAGGTGGGAGCCACCAAGAATAGTTTTATAAATACGGAGGTTTCTTTCCGGCGATCAAAAATTCCATAATCTCCGTCGAAAGCTACGACCGAGACTTCTAGCCCTGCGAAGAGCTTTCTCCAGGGACTCTGAACATCTAGGCGCGAGTCTTCTGAGCGTTAACACTGGGGGTGACGCTCCGATGATGGACGAGGAAGTTTTTCTCCGCGAAAAGCTGCATTTGTCCGATGACTTGTTTGTTGATTCAAGTCTTCTGTAGCTAACAAGTTAATCTAGTCTGAGTGAAAACAAATTAGAGATATGCAGCTGCCAGAGGCAGAAAGCCCTGCATCATCCTTCATGGGAACGTTACAACCATGAACTGAGCCACTGGGGAAAACCCTCGGTCGGAGCTACGATCGAAATGGTGGCTAACAAGATCAAGTTTGAGAAGAATTTGAATCTCGAGCGGTTGGAAAATAACCGTGTGTGACTAAAGAAAAAGACAACAAGCTCCAGTTGGAGCAGGAGGACAGCCCCTCCCTCAGGGACAGAGATCCTCCAGCAGCTACAGAGCCGCGTAAACTCGCAGGAGTGAACGCAGCTTATGGCGCTGAGAGGATCAAACTTTTATTTATTTGGGTTTTTTTTGTTTTGTTTTATTTCTTTTATTTTCTTTTATGATTTTGTATTGATTTTTTCAAACACAGGAATGAAGAATGATACCACTTCCAAGAAGTTGTGGTATACAGAACATTCAGTCGTTTGGAAAAATACAGATACAAGATCATGGAGGAGGAATAGAGGGGAGAATCCAGTACCAATGTCAGACTTTAGGTGTTCAGAGTCAGACGCCGGTATAGCCTCGGAGATAAGCCGCGTAAACTCTCAGGAGTGAACGCAGCTTATGGCTGAGAGAATTCAAACTTTTATTCCATTTTGTTTTGTTTTATTTTCTTTTATGATTTTGTATTGATTTTGCAAACACAGGAATGAAGAATGATACCACTTCCAAGAGGTTGGGGTATACAGATTGGTGTTTACAGGACATTCAGTGGTTTGGAAAAATACAGATACAAGATCATGGAGGAGGAATAGAGGGGAGAATCCAGTACCAATGTCAGACTTTAGGTGTTCAAAGTCAGACGCCGGTATAGCCATGGAGATAAGTCGCTAAAACTCTGGAGTGAACGCAGCTTATGGCTGAGAGGATTCAAACTTCTATTTCTTTTGGTTTTGTTTTGTTTTATTTTATTTTATGATTTTGTATTGATTTTGCAAACACAGGAATGAAGAATGATACCACTTCCAAGAAGTTGTGGTATGCAGAACATTCAGTCGTTTGGAAAAATAGATACAAGATCAGATGGACTTTGAGAATAGTAGGTGTCAAAGAAATAGTACCAATGAAATCAGACTTTAAAGTGTTAAGTCAGACGCCGTATAGCCATGGAGATGAGCGCTAAAACTCACAGGAGAAGACGCAGCTTATGAGGGTGAGGGGTTTCAAACTTTTATTTTGTTTGGTTTTGTTTTATTAATTTATTTTTGATTTCATATTGATTTTGCAAAAACAGGACTGGTAATGGTACTACTCCTGGTTTACTGGGATGTTATTAATTTATTTTATTTCATATGGGGGATCCCAAAAACCTGGTTTACTGGGATGGGGTTCGATACCCTGCAGTGTCGGTAATCGTCTCTGTTGAGAACGAGAAACTGAGATCCGCCTTGAAGAAGACCATCGACGAAGAGACTCAACTTTTATCAACAGAAAACCGAGAAGATCTATTTAATAAAGTCATTATTTGTTTTATTTTAATTTGCTTATTTGAGTTATTTATTCATTTCAGTTATTATATTCATTTATTTATTTTACTTATTTATTTTTATCCTAGTTAACTAGGATATATAAATATAATTAATATAACCCACAAGCTTTCAATAGAACCAAGGCACTGGTAATGGTACTCCTGGTTTACTGGGATGGGGTTCGATTCCTTGCAGGGTCCGGCTACTTTTGAATATTTAATATTATAATCATTCTAATTATTATTTAATATATTATATACTTTTTAATATTCAATAATATTTAATATTTTCATTGTTACCGTTTCTCAAAATAGAGTTTAACGCTTCCTACATTCACTAATAAGTGAAATCCTCCAAAGTTTGACTGAATGAAACAATCACACGTTATCGAGCATCACAAGACTCTCTCTCTCTCTATATATATATATATATATGAAATGTCCGGTTTGTTTGTTCCTCATCTTTCTATTTACTTTTTTTCCCATTTGTTTATGCCGTACGTAAAGTGTGTTTGAATGTCTGGAAAAGCGCTGTATAAAGTATAATTATTAATCATTTAGTGTTAGTGATGTCAGTGGAAAGTAAAAAATAACCACAGTTCTTGAACTGACATAATTAAACTTTTCTTTTTAGGCTATAACTAGAAATAGGCTCCTCCCCCACTGTAGCCAGTGGATTAAAATAAATACATTTGATTGAAAAAAGGACATGTGTTGGTCCAAAGATTAAAGAAACAAGAAGTTTATGTAAATAAAATCACTCAAGTTGAGGCTTTTTCCATCCATCATTCTGAGTACTGAACATTCATTTAGTCTTAAAGTTTAATGGCCACGACCCGGTCATCACAAAAACCTTAACGGTGAATCTTCATGACACGGTGGTTTAATGCGGTTAGAAAGGTTCTTCAAGGTAAAGATATTAACTTTTTAATATTTAAGAGTCGGCTTTTTGAATCTCTAACTGTTGTTGAATCAAAACCCAACACACCGCAATTACAGGCAGGGTTCTTACACATTTTGACCGATGGATTTCCAGGATTTTTCCAGGACTTTAAACCAAATGTCCATGACCAAACTGAAATCTCGGTATAAACATGAACAATTTAGAACATTTTGCGTATTGAGAGCGTACGCCGGCTTATATTTTGAGCGTCTTTCTTTAAAAAAAACATGAATTATTTTAAACTCCTCATAAATGAACATGTGATTATAACAACATTTCCATGACTTTTCCAAAACCTTTATGATTTAAGTTTTTTCCAGGACTTTTCCAGGCCTGGAAATGACCATTTTAAAATGCCATGACTTTTCCAAGTTTTCCATGAGCGTACGAACCCTGACAGGAGTTCAAACAGCCTGCTGGTATTGCATCATCACAATGCTGTAATAACCTGAAAGGAGAGCAAAACAAAGGAGAACAGGAGAACAAAAAAAAGTGATCACACAGTTGGCTTTTTGACAAACTTTAGTTTTTACTTTGCAGTATAGAAATCATTTGAGCCCAAGACGCGTTTGTTGAAGACAGAAGAAACCAAACGGGCTCTCATCAAATCAATACTGCTGCAGTACACATTTTGGTCCTTCGTAAGCGATTACAGTGAAGCACACGTCCCACCCGGCGGCTGCCAACGCTCCTCCGTCACTCACTGCATGATACGGGAACTCACACCTCTGATGCATTATGGGATCTACAGCCGCCCTCGCGTGGTTTACGGGAGGCGACGGAAAGGGGGATCGAAAGAAAACAGAAACCACATGGACATAGAAATATCAAGCCCCTCCCCCTCCTGAACGCCGCTCGCATGATTCAACTTAAGACGCTTCTCTCTCCCGACATGAAATAATACTTACAAAGACCAATAACTGATGTATAGATATTATTTATCTTGCAAATGCGTTTTTATATATCGACAGAACAATTGGACGACACGCCCCCCCCCCCCCTGACACGAATTCCCCCCACTTTGTAAGAGTTTTATGAATTATCATTCTGCATCTTTGGACTACGCATCATCTCGACACGATGGGGGCAGAAGAATGTCGGGCATTACTGTATGTGAGGCATAACCCATAGCGTGGGTTTAAAACGCCTAGCTCCTCCCCCTGAACCACGTCCAACAACACTAGATCATCTATATATCATAAACTTCCCGTCGGTGTGTGAATTTTTGTGTCGTTTTCTGTTTTACTATTTTTTTGTAAGATGCCAGACGTCGTCGTCGCCGCCGCCGCCGCCGTCGTCTGCGGTGATCGGGGGCGGAGCCTCTAGTCGGGGGCGGAGCCTCTAGTCGCAGGCGTCGCCGAAGGTGTCCTGCTTCTTGCGCTCCATCTCGGCAAAGTCAAAGTCTGAGCCCGTCATCCTCCGGTAGATGTCCTTGATGTCGTCGCACGTGGTCTCGAAGTGAGTCGTGGCGTCGTACGTGTTGGAGATGAAGACCTGGGAGAGAAGAACGCGGATCAAGGAGGCCTTTAATGGGCCGGAGAAGAGCTCGGTGTAGTCTTATAGCTTCAAACTAAACGTTCTCAGACTGTGTTGCTTCTCGATTGAAGAGCAACTGATGTTTGTTTGACAGACGAAAGGAAATCGAGACCACAGAAGTGTTTCCTGTGCAGACGGCGTGTCATCACTTCCTTTTGTAACAAACCTCCTCTGTAGATCTTTCGCCGGGGGCCTAGATACTCAATACAAATTGTACGTTTACCAGGAAACGGCACAACAGTTTCATTCTAAAGTTAATTTATATCAAACGCAGCTGATAACCTCTAAAAACAATGAGCTGGACAAGTAGGATCAGGGTTCTTAGGACTTTTCACCAAATTTCCATGACCAAACTGAATTCTCGGTGTATACATGAACATTTTTGAAAATGTAGTATTCAAAGAATGAGAATTACAAAGCATACGATACACTTTAAATGAAACAAATTACATTATCCCGACTGCTTCCTGAGCGGTTGTTGCTATGGCCAGCGAACTTTCCAGTTAAGGTGCGTTCACTTGCAACGGGAAAAAATAATAATTGCACCGATTGTTTGAGAGGGTACGCCGGCTTAGATTTTGAGCGTCTTCCTTTCAAAAACATACGAATTATTTTAAATTCGGCGTGAATGAACATGCGAATATAATACATTTCCATGACTTTTTCAAAACTTTTATGATTTAAGTTTCTTTTTGTTCTCAGTAAAGTATATAGCTGATTTTAGACAAACATGAGAATGAATTTATCTTTTGGTTTAGAGGAACTTTAGGTGGCGATGCAGATAGAAGAGCTTTAGATCACTTTAAAGGAAACCCATGCTGCTGTAAATGTATCTACATGTTTATAACTATATGTATATATATATATATATATATATATATATGTCTTGTCTTATCTGTTGTTGTGTGTGTATCTATATGTCTTATCTGTTGTTGTGCGTGTGCACTTATTTGTTCACCGTAGGAGGGTGAGAAACGTTTTTTCGATTACTTGTATGTCCTAACATGCGTAGAAATTGACATTAAAGCTACTTTGACTTTGACTTGACTTTGAGATCCGGTTTCTGAAATGTCCGGTTTGTTTGTTCCTCATCTTTCTATTTACTTTTGTTCTGTTTGTTTACGTAAAGTGTGTTTGAATGTCTGGAAAAGCGCTGTATAAAGTATAATTATTAATCATTTAGTGTTAGTGATGTCAGTGGAAAGTAAAAAATAACCACAGTTCTTGAACTGACATAATTAAACTTTTCTTTTTAGGCTATAACTAGAAATAGGCTCCTCCCCCACTGTAGCCAGTGGATTAAAATAAATAAATTTGATTAAAAAAAAAGGACATTTGTTGGTCCAAAGATTAAAGAAACAAAATGTTTATGAAAATAAAATCACTCAAGTTGAGGATTTTTCCATCCATCATTCTGAGTACTGAACATTCGTTTAGTCTTATGGACTAAAGCTTAACGGTCATCACAAAAACCTGGACAGATCTCTGCACTTAAGATTTAACGGTGAATCTTCATGACACGGTGGTTTAATGCGGTTAGAAAGGTTCTTGACTTTTCCAGGCCTGGAAATGACTTTTTTAAAATTCCAGGACTTTTCCAGGTTCTCCATGACCGTACGAACCCTGCAGGATGAAGGGACCGGACGTCCTACATTCTGAGCAGCAGACGTTCACCGCGAACCACAAACAACTCGTGCGCCTCCACAGGCAGAGAGGAGGAGAAGAGGAGCGCACCTGGCTGTCGGTGCCCATGTCGGTGGGGGCGTACTGGTCGCTGATGCTGACGAACTTCTGCTCGATGGGCGTCAGCAGGTCCAGGGCCGGCTTGATCTCGTTCTCGGGGTCCTTCGTCTCCACCGTGGTGCTGATGATGGCGATGTATTTGCCCTGGGCCGCCACGTTGTGCGCAAAGGAGATCATGCAGACGTAGATGTCTGGAAAACAGAGACGTGTGACAGTTAATATCGTTCAAGTAATTAGTCCGTGATAAGTTTAACAGAAATCTAATTATTTAAAATGCACCACCGGTCAAAAGATTCAAGTTTTTATTGAAATGTAAGCACTTGGAGTCCAGTGGATAACCTGAAACACTGTTGGGAAGAACTTCCTGAACAATATTTGATTTCCATTGTAGAAATATAGTGGGTTCGGCTGTTATATATGCAAAAGGTGTCAAACATTTAGATTTTGTAAAGCAAAAGCATTCCATGTTTTTTCATTATTATTATCTCCAATTGTTTATGTGTTCTATGCTTTTAATACATTGGGAAATTAAACTGTGTACATTGCAATAACAACTGGAGAAACAGGTGTTCTCTGTTCAGGGTTCTTACACATGTTGACCAGTGGATTTCCAGGAGTTTTCACCAAATTTCCAAGACCAAACTGAAAATCTCGGTACAAACATGAACATTTTAGAAAATGTTGAGTATTAAGAGCATACGCCGGCTTATATTTCGAGCATCTTTCTTTAAAAAACATGTTAATTATTTCAAACTCGGCGTGAATAAAAAAATTCCATGACTTTTTCAAAACATTTATGATTTAAGTTTTTTCCGTGACTTTTCCAGGCCTGGAAATGACCATTTGGAAATTCCATGACTTTTCCAGGTTTTCCATGACCGTACGAACCCTGTCTGTTGAACCCAGAGGCGTTGCTCTGGCTGTGTACAGTCTTCTAGATAATAAAGACATGGCAGAGCGTTCACGCGTCGCCCGTGTGGTTACCGTGGTTACGACCCAGCTGGCTCTGGGGGATGATGATCTGGCAGGAGTTGATGTCGCCCGTGTTGGCGACCGGGTGGTTCATGATGCAGATGACTCGGATCACCTGGCCCACTTTGGTGGCACGGTCCATGGCGTAGCTGGGGTCGCAGATCAGCTGCTTGCACCTGGCGATCTGCGGTCAAAGGGTCAGAGGTCACGGGAAAGGTTTAACCACCTGGCGGGGTAATGTCACTCGAGCAAACCCGCTCACCTCTCCCTCGGACTTGACTCCGACCACCTTCCCATCCTCCATCACGATCTCGTCGATGGGCTTGTTCAACATGTACGTCCCGCCGTAGATGGCGCTCAGCCTGGAGTGGAAGTTAAAAAAAAGGAAGTGAGATATGATGCTTCCTCTCTGGTTTTTGAGGGTAAGCCTCAGTATTGTAAAAACAGACGATGACATAATCCCTGTGGGACTTTAATATGAAGGATACTTGACGGCTCACAGATGAGTTCCTGAGTTTTAAGAAGGAGCCAATTGATATTCCTCTATGATCTTTAAGTGGATGCATGAACGTTATAGTTATGTGTTAAGATTATGACTTACAAATACGACCACATTCGGGGGGATGTGGTTTTGACGCAAATTGGGCCAATCACATGCGGAACAACTTAAAGTACATGAATTCCATGAGCCGTGAAGGCCGTGAACCACGTCGATAACGGGTCACATGACAATATCTTCCTTTGCACTTTGCACGTTTTGGTCGTAAACAACTGCAGTTCAACACCCACTAAACATTTAAAAGTCTGTTTTAATGACGCTATGCACACAAAGCGTCCCCTACCTGGCGAACCCCTGAGGCAGCTCTCCCAGGCCGTACAGCGGGTAGAGGTACGGGCTCTTGCCGTATCTGGCCAGAGACTCGCTGTACAGCTTGATCCTGTTTATCGTCTCGATGCAGGGCTCATCCAGGTAGCTGCGTGGAGACGGGTGCAAGGGGATCACAATCACGTGCAATTAGGTTTATTGTCAAACCGTAACATGTATGGAACGTGTGCAGAGAGCACTGACTGGTCTGTGCGGTAGAGGGCGAGGGAGTGGCCCGTGAAGGCCATGACATCATCGCCCAGCTTGAACTTTTGGTAAATGGTCCTCATGGTCGTCTTCTGGGGGTCCACGTCCTCCATGGATTTGGGGTTGTTCTCGTCGAAGTTGGAGATGAACTGGAGGAAGTTCTTGAAGCGCCGCTTCTCGAATATCCCCATCAGACCTGGGAAGAGGCCGGGAGTTTTAGTTCAGAGCGACTAAGTGAGCGAAGAGCAAGTTTTACAACGTTAGACCCAAACAAACTAACGAGTCACCCAGAGACACGCGCAGCATATCAAATATAAAACATCTCCTCGATGGATTCAAGCGTCAAACGTCGTTAAATAACTTACTTGATGACAGAGCCTCGGTCTCGGTGGAGGGCACTTTATGGATTTTGCCCGACTTGTACACAAAGCTGCCCTCGATCACTTTGAAGTCCAGGTACTGGGTCACCTTGGTGATCAGCAGCATGCGCACCAGCTGACCTGAGGGGAGGAGACATCTTATGTATTATACCATATTGTAGCTCGCTAGTCATCTAAGTTTACAGGTCTGCCGGTTTGCAAAGATACCACTTTGTAACTGTGTGAAGGCCAATATGCTAATGAGCTTATAATGGCGGGGGAGGGGCTTACAAACAGGGATGCAGAATGAGGGCTGTGAGGGCTCCACTTGAGTTACAACATGCTAAAGCGTTAATATTACATTTTTGCCTAATGGCACCAAAAATAAACTGCACATCCCAGCATCTGACGTCTAGAGTGTCAGAAAGCGTTCCGGTGTAAATGTGATGCTAGTTCAGTAAGTGTTTATTTTGTTTCTTACAATTATGTAATCTCTCTTGTTTACATCGTTATCCTTGTTTCTATTCTTTCTGTTTTTTACCATGTCAAGTGCCGTCTGCACCCTTTCAATTTACATGCAAACGAAATGTATTATTATTCATTGAATATCAACCTCCATGTCAATTTAGACTCTTTTGTTACTTGTGATTCCATTTGCTACTTAAAAGAGGCATTACATTTCAAATATATGGATATTTAATTAGATTTATTAACACCCACAACAAGCTAAAGCTCATAGCTTTACTGTGACAATTAAAACAGGTGAGTTAGCAAAGTAATACCATTGGCCATAAGGAACTTGGGGATGAGATCCACATTCCAGTCCCGGCCCTTTCCCATGGACTCAGAAGGTTTACCCGGAATGTCGAAGCGCTTGTAGAGCTGGAGACGTAGAAGCAGAAGTTACTCACGAAGTACAGACAACAACTTACAATTACACCAGAGGAGCGTCTCAGTAAACACAGACAGACTTACAATTAAAACAAATCAAAGTATGTTTACACATCCTGACTACTTCTACTTTTTTTTAAAAATGTATATATATATATATATTACATGTATGTGTGTATGTATGTGTATATATATATATATATATATATATATATATATATATATATATATATATATATATATATATATATATATATATATATATAAAAAAAAGTAGAAGTAGTCAGGATTTATATATATATATATATATATATATATATATATATATATATATTAAAAAGTAGAAGTAGTCAGGAGATAATATATATATATATTTTTTTTAAAGAGGCTATATAAATAGTAATTACTATTATGTAAATATTTGTGATGTTTATATATTCCCGAGTGTGCTGTTCTGGCCCTCATCACATTCCAGCCAATGGGACGGCCCCGTGTCGCACAGCCAGCAGCATCAACTCACATCCTCCAGAGGCGTGATGGAGGCGCTCTCAGCTCCGTAGTAGGAGTTGCGGTCCATGTGCAGAACCTTCTTCCCCTTCACCGACATGATTCCTGATAAAATGCATTCCTGTTGAGAGGGAAAGAAAAGAGATGAAACAAAAGCATTAATAGGATGCTGATGGTGAAGCGCCATCGCCATAGTAACCAGACGATCCACATTAACCACTTTGTTATTAATAGGGTTCTTACACATTGTGACCAAGTTCCAGGACTTTTCCATGACTTTAAACCAAATTTCCACGACCAAACTGAAGTCTCCGTATATACATTAACAATTTAGAAAATGTTGTGCGTCTTTCTTTAAAAAAACATTAATTATTTCAAACTCGGCGTAAATAAACATGTGAATATAACACATTTCCATGACTTTTCCAAAACTTTTATGATTTGAGTTTTATCCATGACTTTTCCAGGCCTGGAAATGACCATTTTAAAATTCCATGACTTTTCCAGGTTTTCCATGACCGTACGAACCCTGTATTAAAGAGTGACCGACGGACTGTCGAATGTAAAACTACAAATCCTGCTCCATTTTCCTGCAGGCTTCCATACCGCGTGGCCTCCTCCGGATGTCCCCCTGAGGTTACTCACGATCAATACAAAGAGCGTGAGTAAATGATAAAGACGGCTTTGGACAAGGAATTGACCAATTTGCAATTTTAACAGAAATACTATCGGGCCGCGTCCGAGAATCCAGTTGTGCCGCACCCAGCAGCAACATAATGTGGGACATGAGGCTGCGGAGCCGGGCGGATGATTATAGCCTTCACATGACTTTAAGTCTCAGAGCTTTGGGCACGATGAGGGGAAAATGTGCATGTGGAATTCACACAGACCCAAAAGGCCGTAATGTGATTACTGCATGTGTCATGTGACTGTGTGGCCTTCACTCTAAATGTTTGACTACAGCTCTAAGATACGGTAGAACCCGTTTCTCACATGACCAAACAAACCAGAACAAAGCTTCATGGCGTCAGTGTGGAGGCTGTGGGCTCTAATGGCACAGGAAGTGTATTTAGTATTATTTTGACAATACATGTCTCTCCACACAATCTCCAGGACGGGCTTACTAATGACAGGGATCTTACACATGTTGACCAATGGATTTCCAGGACTTTAAACCAAATGTCCATGACCAAACTGAAATCTCGGTTTATACATGAAAAAGTGAGAACGTTTAGTGTTTAAACCAACAATGAAATTCCAAAGCATACAGTATACATTTAATGAAACAAATGGATAAGAGACAATATTTTATTTAAAGAATAAACATTTGCTTCCCGAGCTATGGCCATCGAACTTTCCAGTTACGGTGCGTTCACTTGCAACGCGGAAAAAAAAGAGAAATTGGGCCGCCAGTATGAGAGCGTACGCCGTCTTATATTGTGAGTCTCTTTCTAAAACATATTCATTATTTCAAACTCGGCGTAAATGAACAAGTGAATATAACAAATTTCCATAACTTTTCCCAAACTTTAGTGATTTAAGTTTTTTCCATGACTTTTCCAGGTTTTCCATGACCGTACGAACCCTGTAATGAGCATGTATTGATTTTTTGTTGTTGCTGCTATCGAAACGTTTACATCGCCCCCTTCGTGACCTCAATGACCGACATCCTGCAACATCAAAGCCAGCTTTCTGCATCGGCACCATCCCAAAATAACCCACGGAGCCAGTGAAATCGGATCGCCTCTGCAGAACGTCTGGATTTCCCTCTATTGTCTGAACGCGCGACGCCGCCGACTTGAAGGACGCACAAATCAAACCTCCGGGGGAAGACGGTGGCCGCCGCTCCTTTCGGGTGACATGTGATTAAAGCCAGCTGCTCGTATGAATACCGGCTTTGACGCGCAGCGCGAGGCAGCGGAGTCGTCGCGACATCAGCCGGCTAGCGGGGGCCGTGCTGACGAGAGGAAGAGACAAACTGAGCCAGTGTACAGAAGCAGAACATCGAGCCAGTGTGAAAGACGGTCACCAAATAGGCAAAACGCCTCAATTCAACACGCAAAGACCCATAAAAAACAAGAGTACGAGAGAGGCGGCAAAGTCCAGCGCTGAAGACAAGGGCCGGATGTGTCTCGGCGGTTCAAAACGACGCCGTCACATGGCGAGCACTGCAAACCTCGGCAGGACTAGACTTGCTTTCAGTTTACTCAAACCCATTCTCCAACGGTTTAAGTCACAAGAAGCTGTTGGACTTTGATTTGACGCGTTAGATATAATGTAATAAGTAATAGATAGCGTGCAGCTTAAAAAGGCAGACACGCAAAACATGTGATGAGCCTATAAAATCAGATGGAAATGTGTTGGCTTCAGAGCCAATTGGATTTGTGAGACGATAGTTGTCCGTTTCAGTAGTAATGCAAATGTGTTTAGCTTTGTACGGTTTGATTATTTTTGAATGCACGCGTCGCATCCATTTCCTCTTCTTTATTACCATTTACTTCTTTTGATGGGCACAAATATAGCAACTGTAGGAATGCAAATGTACTGGGGAAATAATCACTTTATATACTTGTATACACCTTATTACACTACAGATGAAAAATGGCCTCTTTGCTAACTCTGGCACATTTACTGAAATGTTTTTTTATCAATGTGCACTGTCCCTTATTAAATAAACCCAGTTAAGGCTGCAACTCACAAATATTTTCTTTTTGGAGTAAACTACCAATTATCTGGTTGATAAATTGCTGATGCAAACAAAACACAGGGTTCTTACACATTTTGACCAATGAATTTCCAGGACTTTTCCATGACTATTTCAGGACTTTAAACCAAATTTCCATGACCAAACTGAAATCTCGGTTTATAAACATGAACAATTTAGAACATTTTGTGTATTGAGAGTGTAGGCCGGATTATATTTTGAGTGTCTTTCTTTAAAAAACATTAATTCTTTCAAACTCGGTGTAAATGAACATGTGATTATAACACTTTTCCATGACCGTACGAACCCTGAAAACACATCACCAACAAGTCTTGAGTCAAAATATGTTTTACATACGATTGAGATGTGGAACGAGCTCCCAGTTTAAAAGGTTGGAACCGGAGAACGTTTAGCATCATGATTGATTAATTATCAAAAAAGTTCTGACCGGAGAATTCCACAGCACTTGTTTTTTTTGGAGGCGAAGTTAAAGATGTGTCCATCACTAATGTTTCCCAACTCCCACTGGAGATTTGCCATCAGTCATTGTTGCAGGAATGAGTCCTAAAACCTGGAGTCAGTATGTTTGCACTTCCGTATCCCTCGTCTCATAAAGTCTGTTTTTTAACATTTATTTTTGGTTAGACGTCTGAAATAACGTATGTGGTTAACAAAACCCTCAAGAGGTTTTAATGTTTTGTTGTACAGTATGAAATACCGTGGCAATAATAAACCATTACGCCTGTTATATAACTGCCTAATGTTGGCTTTTTACTTCTGCCAATTGCAGTCACAAAGGGTATGGCAGGGTTCTTACACATTTTGACCAGTGGATTTCCATGACTTTTCCATGGCTTTAAACTAAATGTCCATGACCAAACTGAAATCTCGATAAAAACATGAACAATTTAGAACATGTTGTGTATTGAGAGCGTACACCAGCTTATATTTAGAGCATTTTTCTTTAAAAAATATATTAATTATTTCAAACTCGGCGTAAATGAACACGTGATAACACATTTCCATGACTTTTCCAAAACTTTGATGAATTACCGTACCAATTCATGACCGTACGAACCCTGGTATGGTCATTGGTGAAGATTATCTTGCTGCAAGAAATATATATGCGTGTTTCCCACAGAGCTTATTTCCTGCCAATCCCATTGGCTTTTTGTAGAGGGAACCAGATTGACGCTAACATGCCGTTCATGCAGCGCTCCACTTCTCATGTAACTAATGTAAGCACGCTGCTTACTTGGGATCACCGAGAGCATCGCAACGTGAACCAGACTGCATTCAGGTGCAGTTTGATATCGCGTGCCAAGCCATCCCCCCCCATGTGTCATCAGTAGTGCACAGATGGGGACATCCCATCCCCCAGATGCATAACCCAATAAACATAAAAAGGCACCATTGGTGGCAGAACATATTCCATTGAAGAAAAACTAGTGCATTCTGTTTGATCTGTTGAGTTAGTAGTCCTGATATTAGTGTGTAACGATAAATAGAAATCTGTCAGAAATACAGAAGTGAAGTCACTTAATTAATGGAACTAGAACCCAGTGACGCTTCTGTGCTGCGGTCTGCAGGCTGTAAGCTGGCAGTCAGTCTCGCTCTCAAATTACTAGCCGTGTACTTTCGCTTCCTCAGTCGTGGTGGAACCACACCCAAATGTGAACTAAAGCAACTCAACTCCCAATAGAACTTCACCCACCACCTTTCTGCTCTGCACCGTCGCCCTGCTCTGATCCTGAAGCAAAACACTGCAACTCAACGACGTCACGAACAAATACAAATGTATAGAAACGTAACAAGGCTGTGTTGAACCGCAGATGCTATCAGAATCAAAACTGCATACTAGGGCTCTGCAGACTAAACACAAACCAAGAAAGTCCACAAACTGCTCTAAGAGTTGACAGGAAGCTGCCTACTGGTATCACACTACTTTCATGACGTCACACGCCAGAAGAACCGGATGAGCCAGGAATGCAGATGTAGAAGTTGTTATGAATGAAACAAAGCGGCTTTTGATTCTTTTATTTCCACACTACTCTCATACACTATCTAGTGTTAATCCGGATTCTTGTGACAATATATTAGTGTATTGAAATCAGATGAGATTAAGATGCAAGTCAGGAAGCCTGTCGTACAATTAGGTCAATGCTGACACGTTTATAATGCGAGTAAACATGAGGAACAGCTCATGACCTGCCACACATCCTCCTCGAGCTTGTCTGGATTTTAGTATGCGAGATCAAACATAAGGAGTCCAAGTTATAAAGATCCTGGTTGACAGTGACATAGTCCACAGTAATCATGTGACATCTGATAAGGGGACAGTGGTCGTTCCCTTCAGAGGGACGAGGCGTCGTCCACTTTGAGACGGTTATTCAGATGATGAAGTCTTAACAGGAACTCAAGGAAGCCTTCACTAGCTAGTTAGCGAGCTTCTTCGTGGTTTTTAATACCCCCATACGTGGCTGGCTGTGACACATTTACACCGAGACTGGGATAAAGTCGACAACCTGGTTGACAGGCAGATTAGCCGGTGACGCTGACACGTCGTTATTCTGTTGTTAGCGAGCTAATTAGTTAGCTTGGTTTGGGTCGGCTAACGTTTGCGGACTAACGCTAATCATCTTATCTTGACCGAATGTTTCGCGGCGGCCTAATAACCGGTTAATTCACCGGGGCCTCTGCACGCGCACAGTCCCCGACACAAGGCTGCTAAAAAAGATACGGCGACCGCGTGTGAGTTTCAACGTAACCGGAGAACGCGAACGTTAACCGGTTATCGGCACGGCCGCCGTTAGCATGCGCAGCTAACCTGGTGCTAACAGGTAGCTAAGCTACTTAGCGCTAGCGCCGCTGATTAGGCCTCGTTACTTCAGGGCGCTAACTGCGTCGGTAACAGGTTGTGAACATTACTTCCACGCAGCACAAAAAGCGTCGTTAGAAATCCCCCTCACCGTGAGCCCGGTGCCCAGGACGATGACGTCGTATTCTTCATCCATTTTTCCAAGTCTTCGCTCCTCCGCTACTCTGAATATCGGGAAAGGAGAAAATGGAGATCTGCGGGGCTGGAAATGAGAAAGGGGGCTGCGGTTCAGCGTCAGGCGCCTCTGAGGGGGCGGGGCTTCTCAGCTGTCAGTCACTGGGACGAATAGAGTGGCGCAAAGGTGAAATAACAATGCGCAGATACGCAAAAATATCAGCAAGGTGACATTACTTTTAATCATTATAGTGTCTTAAATGACCACTAGCCTCTACCTGTACGTATCTTAAGATTCAGGTTATGCATTTTTATATATATATATATATATATATATATATATATATATATATATATATATATATATATATATATATATATATATATATATATATATATAATTTTATTTTATATTTCACTTTGTATACTTTATGCACAGTTACTTTCTTTCTTTCTTATATTTATATTTTTATTGTGTTTAGTTTATTGGTGCTACTGTGTCAACAAATTTCCCCTAGATTTTTTTTAATCAACTAGATATTTGATTTAAATGAGTCAACTGGGCTTACAATATTAATGAATATTAATTAATTAGATAATTGGTCTGCCACATGATCTATTCTAAAACAACCGGTGCTATTGTATATTGTGTAAATTCATTGAACGTATTTCAACTCTAAATCTGTCCTTCTGTACACATTACATCTATTGTTCTGTCCATCCTGGAGAGGGATCCTCCTCTGTTCTCCCCTGAAGGTTTCTTCCTTTTTTCCCCCTGAAGGGTTATTTGGGAGTTTTTCCTGATCCGATGTGAGGTCAAAGGTCAGGGATGTCTATGTGTACAGATTGTAAAGCACTCCGAGAAAAAATTGTCATTTGTGAAATTGGGCTATACAAATAAACTGATTTGAATTGTTCTCCAACACTGTATTGTGTTGAATACACGGTCACGCTCATTCAATTAAGTTTAACCTATGTTATAATGTTAATTATTTGTAGGAACAAGTCACGTGTGACAATTCCGAATTGCAGTCACGTTTCTCTATTTGAGTTGCCGTGGCAAACATTTAAGGTCGACACACCTGTTGAGCCCCCTCCCCCTCTGTTAACCCCCCTCTCTCCCAACTACATTCAATATTCCATTCAGATTCCCATTACTTTTCCAAAACCAGAAAAGTCCAGTCCTAGAAAAAAACATTTTTAAATCCCATGACTTTTTCAGGTTTTTCATGACCATACAAACCCTGCTTGTTGACTTTTGAAGTTATATTTTGTCTAATTCAAGGTCAGATCCGATGTAAATAAATGAGATTGGAGGTCCCCTGATTCTGCCATTCAAAAACACACAACACGGTACACGTTGAGGTTTATTACACACTGAATTGATTGACTTTAATCACAAGGAAAGGTTTCGGGTGCCCTGGCCGTGTCACTGAGGTGACGTCACGGCGGGTCCGGTGGGCACACTTTCAAACGCTCGCACCACGTCTGGTTTCCTGGCGTGCTGCATCGCGGTCGCGCCGCACGCGTCCTCAGAGTCTCGGAGTCCCCGCTGCAGGAGGGCCCTGGCGGCGGCGGCGTGCTGCCCGATGCAGGCCATGTGAAGGGCTGGTGGAAGAAGAGAGGAGAGCACACAGGATGACCTTTGACCCTTGATTTACATTTTCAAAACTCTGTCGCATTGAATGTGGATCCCCCATTGGCTGTCACTCTTGAGCTGCTCCACATGTTATAATCACACATCGTTTGGCAACTGTTATACAGTTGAATAGTCCTTTGTCCCCAGGGCTATTCAACTGTATAACACCACGCAGAAAGTGTGTGTGTGTGTGTGTGGGGGGGGGGGGACTCTGCATGAGTCTACCTCCGTCTCCTCTCCGCTTCTCAGCTATTGTCATTTCATTTTTTACTTAAATTTAATCCATCCCACTGTCCATATTTTTTTACTCTTGTTTACTCATTTACTCATTTAATGTTTTTTTGTTTGTTTTTACTCTTTTTGGCTACAATTACTTGTGGCTAGACAACCCTAAAGAGCAGCCTGCGGGCCAGCCTGTACTTCAGCATTGCACATACTGGTTTACTTATAGCGTTTATTTATAGCTTTTTGCACTATCCTCGTGGATATAAACACTTAATCAATGCACACTTTATCTGTAAATTCTGTATACTCCCTACTCCCTGTGTACATGTTCTCCCCTATGTGTATTGTTGTTTGTGAGTTAAGTTTTATGTTAAATGTATAAGCTACTGGATGACCTGAAGTTCCCTCGGGATTAATAAAGTATCTATCTATCTATCTATCTATCTATCTATATGTTTTTGTATTATTTGTATTTATTATTGTCGCGTGGTAATGCGGCTGGATTTGAATTCAATTTAATTTGAAAGCGTTTTTCTTGCCGACGTGTCCACGTTCTGCTGGAAGGTTTCTACATCAAAACCTGCAGGATATTTATTTTCATAGCCTCCAAGCAGCCGGGAGGCCGTCCATCCTGGAGAGGGATCCTCCTCTGTTCTCTCCTGAAGGTTTCTTCCCTTGTTTCTCCGTGAAGGGTTGTTTTTCCTTACCCGATGTGAGGTTCTGGGACAGGGATGTCTATATGTACAGATTATATAGCACTCTAAGGAAAATTTGTAATTTGTGAGAATGGGCTATACAAAAAAACTGAATTTAATTGGAATTGAAAATATGAATTAAACATTTCCTCAGGATCAGATTTAGGAACAATCTAATATTGTCATAGTGTTCTTATTTTCTTAAATGAACTGTGTAAATAATAGTGAAAAGGACACACAATTACAGAAGGCCGATTAGCCTGATTTAATAATGTGCTTTTCTCTGAACTTGAACTTTCTCTTGAATAGTAATATTATGAAAGAGATACTTTAGATTTTAAAGCTTGCATTTGATCCAATGCTTACCGGTTCTTCCCTTTTGGTCCCGAGCGTGAAGATCTGCCCCGAGCTCCAGCAGAGTGTGTATCATGGACGTGTGGCCCTCCTGGAAAACACACATAGTGCGAGGAAGGAGAGCATGTTTGCCCATGGTTGGTCTTGAATATTCCCATATTGTAATCTGATTACTGGCACTATTGTGTACACAACGTCCCATATGCTCAATTCAATTTGTTTTATTTTGCTAACTCCCCTCAGAGGGCTTTACAATTTGTACACACACATCTCTGACCTTTGACCTCACATCAGATCAGGGAAAATTCCCCAAAAGAGAATCTGTGTGTACCCCCTTAAGGTGCAAGCAGGGTTCATACACATGTTGACCTATGGATTTCCAGGACTTTTCCAGGACTTTAAACTACATTTCCATGACCAAACATTTTGTGAAATCTCGGCGTATACTTGAACAAATTAGAAAATGTTGTATTTAAACTAACAATGACAATTCCAAAGCATACAGTATAACCTTAAATGACACAAATGAATGAGAGACAGTAGTTTGATTAAAAAATAAACGTTGATGTATTTTCAGTTAAGGCGCATTTCTGTATTTTCACTTGCAGCGCTGAGACTATGATAGAGCGTCATTCTTTTAAAAGCATATTCATTATTTAAAACTCAGCGTAAACGCACATATATGAACACGACTTTTCCTAAACTTTGACAGGGTTCGTACACATGTTGACCAGTGGAATTCCAGGACTTTTCCAGGACTTTAAACCAAATGTCCATGACCAAACTGAACTCTCGGTGTGTACAAGAAAACTTTTTGAAAATGTAGCATTCAAACAATGAGAATTACAAAGCATACAATATACCTTAAATGAAACAAATGAATGAGAGACAATAGTTTGATTAAAATAATAAACATTATTGTTCGATTTTATTGTAAGGTGACCTTGGGTGACATGAAAGGCGCCTCCAAATACTATGTATTATTATTATTATGATTATTATTATTATTACTATACATGTTTATTCCGAGAAACACTTATATAAATGTGTATTCTTTTAATCAAACTATTATCCATTATGTGCAAATCTGTTTGGACTTGGCGTATGCCGGCTTATATTTTGAGCGTCTTCCTTTCAAAAACATATGAATCGTTTTAAGAGAATATTACAAATTTCCATGACTTTTCCAAAACGTTTGTGATTTAAATATTTTCCATGACTTTTCCAGGCCTGGAAATGACCATTTTAAAATGCCATGACTTTTCCAGGTTTTCCATGACCGTACGAACCCTGCTTTGAGGAATGTTTTCCTACCAAGGACTTTTTCAGGCCTGGAATGAACCATTTAAAACATATTTTCCAGGTTTTCCATGACCTTACTGACCCCGTACAAGCCCCCTGGTCACCGCTCTGACCTTTGCGGCGTAGTGCAGGGCGGTGAGCTGGACGGCGGTGGCCTTCTGGTTCACGTCGACCTGTAAGTCCCGCACCAGGAACCGCAGCGCCTCCTCCTGGCCGGTGACGGCGACTTGGTGCAGCGCCTGAGCCCCGAGCACGTCAGCCGCCGTTGGAGACGCCTACAGCACGCGCACACACACACACACACACAGTGCACATGAATACCTGTATTTCTGCAGCAGCCGAGGTGGTCACTGGACTGAAAGGCCTCGTCGTACCTGGTGTTTCTCTAGAAGCAGCCGGGCCACGGACACGTGTCCGTTCCTGACGGCGTCCATGAAAGGAGTGACCCCACAGCTGTCAGTGCAGCCTGGGACGTAGCCACACCTGGAAGAAAAAGGGACAAGGTGACCAGGTCAAGGTGAGGGTCAGTCACACAGAAATATAACTGTGAGCTGCAAATCCCGTTAAATCTCAGAAAGTACGGGGCTATATGACTCTGAGAAGGTTTCGTAAAAAAATTGACTATTTCCCGTAAGCCTTTAGTTTGTAAGTGGCGTTGTATGTTTTGGGTCATTTTATTTTGAAGCTCTTCCGGCAAGACAGGAAGTAGATCTCCTAACATGACTTCTGGTTCCACAAAGAACCTTTTAAACCAGGGTTCTTTAATGAACCATTTCCTTAAAGAGTTCTTCAAAGAACCTATAAAGGTATCTTAAAATAACCTTCAAAAGATGCTTCTTTAAGGCACCATTTCTGGTTCCACAAAGAACCTTTTAAACCAGGGTTCTTTAATGAACCATTTCCTTAAAGAGTGCTTCAAAGAACCTATAAAGGTATCTTAAAAGAACCTTCAAAAGATGCTTCTTTAAGGCACCATTTCTGGTTCCACAAAGAACCTTTTAAACCAGGGTTCTTTAATGAACCCTTTCCTTAAAGAGTTCTTTAAAGAACCTATAAAGGTGCCTCAAACCAAAAATGGTTTTTCAGTAGGTGATGGTTCTTCGTAGAACCACAAATCCATTTAAGAAACCATTTAAGAAGCATTATTTTTCTGTGCTTACCTCTCCAGCAAGATCTGAACAACCTCGTCACGGCCGTGCATCGCTGGGAGGGGAACAGAGAGAGAGAGAGAGAGAGAGAGAGAGAGAGAGAGAGCTGTTTATGACCTGAGGATGAACATAAAAGTTCCCTCGCACTCCAGGAGAAAACATGATGTCACTTATGTAATCTCTGTGTGTGTGTGTGTGTGTAGTGGTCCCACAGCTTCGGTATCCGTGGGGACCATGATGATGATGATGATGATGATGATGATGATGATGATGATGATGATGATGATTTCTACCTGCAGTGTGCAGCGGGGTCCTGCGCGTCTTGCTCGCCGTCCTCCAAACGTCCGGCGCTGCAGCGAGCAAGTGGCGGACGACGGGGGGGTCGCCCTCCCGGCAGGCGACGTGGAACGAGTTCCAGCCGTCCTTGTTTTGCAGCGCGGGATCGGCGCCGCGGCGCAGCAGCTCCTGGACCACGCCGAGGTTCCTCCGGGTGCAGGCCATCATCAGCGGAGTCCTGAGAGAAGAGGCAAGCAAAGAAATCAGGTGTTGGCGGTCCAAGAACAACACGTCGTCAATACACGGCGAGGACGGTTTTCGGGGGAGATATAGGGATCTCTACCTCCTTCTCTGGTCTGGATCGTGTTCCATGCCTACGACGAATTATTCATACATTCTAATGTGTTTATGTTACTCTTTAACTCTGTCCATCTGGTCACATGATCATCTATTCTTCTGTCAATCTTTTATTTCTATTTCTTGGGAGATTTTCCTGATCCGATGTGAGGTCAGAGGTCTGGGATGTCTATGTGTACAGATTGTAAAGCCCTTTGAGGGGAGTTTGTAATTTGTGATATTGAGCTGTATAAAATAAACTGAATTAAATATAGTAAATATATAGAATCAAAAAAAAGAAATTCACTTTTCAATAAAAATATAACGATATGAAGCCATCATATACAATGAGGGGGGGGGGAGATACTTGCAAATAGAAGAATATACTTTAGTATATATTATAATTTGTAAATAGTTTAGGATAAATAAAATGTATTTTTTTAATTTTCAATTAAAATAATAGAACAGTTACCATCAAATTAACTGAACATTTTGATAAACAAATATATTAAGCCACTACATTCAATGAGGGGGAAAAGAAAAAGTGTTACTTGCAAATAGAAGAATATACTTAATTTCTAAATAGTTTAAGAAAAATCTAATCCGTCCTCTTTTAATCTTCAATGAAACTAATAGAAAGAGTTACCATCAAATTAACTGGACATTTTGATACAAAAATATATGAAGCCACTATATTCAATATGGGGAAAGAAAAACTGGTACTTGCAAATAGAAGAATATACTTAATTTCTAATAGTTTAAGAAAAATCTAATCCGTCCTCTTTTAATCTTCAATGAAACTAATAGAACAGTTAACTGGACATTTTATAAAAAATATAACGATATGGAGAAAAAAAGGTCTCCTTCGAGCCGGATTTGAACCAGCGACCTAAGGATCTCAGCCTGTTACCTCTACAGTCCTCCGCTCTACCAACTGAGCTATCGAAGGGAGCTGACACACGACGCACAACAGTTCATTTTTAAAGCCAAAAGAGGGCGCTACACGTATTAATTGCACGCAGGTGTGCACGCGCACACTCACCAGTCGGCTTTCTTCAAGCTGTCCACCGCGGCTCCCTCCCGGAGCAGGTAGCTAACACACGCCTGGTGGCTCATGGACGCGGCTTCGTGCAGCGGCCTCTTGTAGTCGTGGTTGTGCACCTCCACGTCCGCGCCGAGCTGCTCCACCAGGTACTCCACGATGTCCAGGTGTCCCCGCCGGGCGGCGTAGTGCAGCAGGGTGTCCCCCGACCGACCGAAGTGCATGCTGCCGGCGGTCTGAGCCGCCGCCGAGCCGCCTGAAGAGATCGCCTCCTCCATGGAGCTCAGCGGTCCCTCCTGCGCGAGCTTCACCAGCAGCCTGCACGCGCCGTCGTCCATGTTGAAGGCCGCAGCGAGAACACGAGTCAAAATGACAGAAAACAGCCAGCTGGGCTTCTTGAAGACATGCTTGAAAGCGTTGTGTACGTTGGGTAACACTTATGTGGCCTACTATGATCGTACGCTGTTAATCCTGTCCACCCTCATGCAGTTCCTACATTTGAACACAAGGTGGCACATTAACATTCGCTAGTTCTCCTGTTGGATTGCAGCGTTGTTCAAATAGTTAATAAAAGTCTTCCAGGCTTCTTCAAAGTATTCGCAGGAATCTCTGAGTGCAAATCTGACCTTTTAGAGTTTTATTCAGGATCTCTTTTTAGTCAACCAACGGTTATGAATGAATGAAATATACTTTATTAATCCCCAAGGGGAAATTTGTTGCCAACAGAAGCAGCTTGATTAAACTAAACACAATAAAATATAAGTATGAGAAAGAAAGAAAGTGACAGTGCATAAAGTATGCAAAGTGAAATATAAAATACAAAATAACATAAAATAAAATATATATGTATATATACACAGCATATATCCAACATATATGGAAATGTAGATATAAATAAAGCACTGTAAAATTAAATTAAATATCTATCTATCTGGATAGTGTGTATCGTAATTAATAATGCATAGCGTTTAGGTTTTTTTCTTTTAATTATGTGTTGTAAAGCGTCTTTGAGCACCTGGAAAGCGCTATATAAATCAAATGCATTATTATTATTATTATTATTATTATTATTATTATTATTATTATTATTATTATTACTGTTGTGGAGTGACAGTATGTCTGTTTTTGGGTCTTAGTACAACTTATATATGTCACCTCAGTTGTAACCTGTCCAGCCAGGTTCCTACTGGACAGTGGAGGTGTGTGTACCTGTGGCAGCGTGACGACACACCGTGTACCAGCAGTGTGCCAAGGAGAGTGCAGCACTGCAAAGGTCAGAGTGCAGACACCCACTGGAGTTAAAACATGTGTGTGCAATAGCAAGAAAATAAAAAAATAGTAGCACATTAAGTCAGAAATGTGATAGGACAAAAAGTAAACCACGTATGCTGTTTATATCGCTCGTATAGTTCAGTCAGTGTTTTTTATTGATGTGATATACATAAACACCGGCTTAGGAGCAACACATTGAGACTAATGAATCACCTCCTCCCGTCTATGAAGTCACGTCATTGATGGAGTCGTGGAGATACCATGATGGGATGTGCATGGCAGGCTCCACATCCTCCAGCTCCAGTACCGTGTTCCTGCACAGGTCTTGCAACGAAGCAATTAGTATATTTACGACATCTCTTTTACCTTTACACACCTATTTGTGTCCATCTTTCCTTTGAAATGGTCCTTTTTTCATATTTCCTTGTCAAATTAAAAAGCAGCAATGTCCGCTGTCTTTTGGAGATAGAAGTTAAAAGGCGTACAGCACCTGGTGTAAACCCAAACGGTCTCCCATCCAACAAACCAGGACCAATTCTACTTAGCTTCCGAGATCTGACGAGATCGGGCGTTATCAGATTGATTTCATCCCAGACATAGTTATTTAAAATCTGTCAAACATTGCAGTTTTTATAGTACATTTAGAATGAAATAATCTTGAAAACCTTTTTTTCTCCATATATATGGAAAATAAGAGTTTTTTAAGATTAATTTATATATATATATATATATATATATATATATATATATATATATATATATATTCAAATTCAAATAATGTTGCATGCTTTGTAGAGTAATCCTCCCTTAAACATGTTTTAGGCTGTAATAAGGAGCATTTTTAAGGAACATCCCAAATCCTTTTAGGTCACTTCCCATTGATTATGCAGCCTATATATAATACCCACAGACAGACCGCTGCTGATTGGTCCATGGACAGGCTGCTGCTGATTGGTCCATGGACAGGCTGCTGCTGATTGGTCCATGGACCATGAGGCTAATGAGGACGCTGACTGGCTGAGCCCTCTCCCCGTCTCTACCCTCTGCTACCGGTCTGCATCCGCTCCGTTTGGACACTGCAGGTACATATTTATATATTTTAATCTGCATAACGTCCCAGGTTTTGTAAGATTTTGTACAAATGATTCGCTTGGATGTCACTGTGTATGTACTTGTGCTGCCCCCTGATTGTGTATATTGTGTCTACGTGTTATGCATGACATACAGCCCAGTGCGCGAGACTAAAGCCCGTACTGTGTTTCCTGCATGTTGATGTCGGCCCGCTCAGAGGATGGATGCTGTGGATCCGAAGCAGACGTGAGCCCAGCGTCCCTCCTCTCCGCCGCATAGCTGCCCGGCGCCGGGCACACAGCCGCACGGAATGCGGGGATTTAACGTTTAATTCCGCCAGTGAGCCGGAAAGGTTTCTCTTTGCCAGGGTATTTACATCCATCTATATTTTTATATATATATATATATATATTTACATATTTTTATATATAAATAATGGTCCCGACGCTGCCCTCCAGAGGTGATGTGAGCTGGAGCCGCAGAGAGCTGTTCGTGTGCCCGCGGTGCTGATGCGGCTCTAACGGGGGGACGCGAGCATGGCTGCCGGGAAGTTGCTGCTCTACGCCGGGCTCTCCCTCTCTCTGTGCGCCCTGGGCATGCTGGCGGTGGCGCTGTGCTCCGACCACTGGTACGAGACGGACGCCCGGAGGTACCGGGAGCGGTGCCGAAGCTTCTCCAGCCGCCGCAAGGACCCGGGCTTCATCTACATCCCCAACAAGAGCCTCCCGCTGCGGGCCGCCAGGAGCGAGGAGAAGCTGCTGCTGGCCCGCAGCCGGCGGCAGCTGTTCGCCATGAGCGCCGCGGATGAGTGCAGCCGGCGGTATAACTCCACCAACATGGGGCTGTGGAGGAAATGCCATCGGCTCGGCTTCGACCAAGGCATCGAGGACCTCATCCGTAAAGGTGAGGATGCTAAAAATAACAGATATATATGTGTGTGTGATGTATATAATGCTGCATGGTGATGATTGTCAATTTGACCAAAGGGCATAACAAGGACATCTAGATATGTGTCTTGCTTCAATGTGGAAAACATTATGTTTTTTTTCTCAAGGCTGCCTGAGTGGGTATGAAGGTCTCGCTGTGAGAAGAGGGGGTTAATTATGACGTATGTGCCTGCTGGCCTGCTGCCCTGCAACTTCAAACGATGATAAATAAAAAAATGCATTTCAGGATGCATGGGCTTGTCAGAAACCACAGGAAGAGGTGAAGGCCACTCAGCTGTTTATGTGAGGTCATGCAGCTTCCACAGTTATTTCAGTAAGTGGTGGTGGAGGCCTCCATCACTAGGTCTGTGGAGGCTTAATGGTGGCTGCATTCATCTAAATTGTTGGCACTTCATAATCCTTCTTTCTTTCCATACTCTGGCACACTATGTGTGTACAGTGTTTTTATATGCTGGAATAATGCATACAGACACATTTGTGTGTGCACAGCGTCACCATCTTAAAACACGGGTGGAGCTAGACGTTGTTAACATTGGGATACATAAGGTAACATAATATGTTGTATCCACAATTCATTTGGGAATAACATGACAATATAATTCTGAAAAGATATTTGCTATACTTGATATCTATTTTTATTTTATTTTATTATTATTCTAAAACCATGACACAACACATGTTGAGGATGACTTATTTTAATTCCTGCCAACTAAAAGGAGGCACAATGTTATTGTATTTTTTGCCAGTAATCCTTAAATTCCAGGCTACCCACATATGTAACGTGATTGCTAAAATAATGACAAAGGTGCAATATTCCTTCTTGTCAGCTGGTTTTGAAACTGAAAATAAACTGGGGCACATTTCTAATATTCACGATTCGATGTGTTTCGTTGTGACATCACAACTATACAAATTTAAAAGGCACAGTTTCTTAATATGGGCTGTGTGTATCTCTCCACCTATTGAGTCTCACGCTGTTTTTAAAATATCACTTAAAGCTGCTTTTTAATGAAAAAACAACAACATAAAAATCTCATTTAGGACTAAAATCAGGATTTAAAAGACTTAATGCTTTCTGTTGTGTGATAGCATTGTACCTTTTTTTTTGGTAAGGCCTGATTTGTGACACATATTAAGAATTTAGGAGATCTGCGAAGAAGAATAGCATTAAACCAAACATTATTTTATAACCATATGGTGAGTGTCGGAACGTATAGATGGTACATTCAGGACTTTCCCGCTCAGCTTCACCCTCACCAGACCCGAGATACGTTAACTCCCTCCTCTTGCTCCCATTAGAGTTTTCATTTTTAATTTTGACACGAATACTGAGTAAAATCGACGTGTTTATTCAATCGATGCTCTCTTGTGGACAAACACTTGTTTGGCATGATGTATGTTTTAATAACTATTTATATCGCGCCTTTCAAAACTAAGTTACAAAGTTAATAAGATACAGAACCAGAGAGGTAGAGCAAAATGGACTTGAGATTGTACATGTGAAACTAATAAAATGGGTTCGATGTATAATCCATACGGGGAAAGTATGAATAGAATGAATAGACAGAGAGGCCGATGTCTCTGAGGGAGGCTGCTGGTCCGAGGAAAGGGTGTGTGTCTGTGTGTGTGTGTGTCTGTGTGTGTGTCTGTGTGTGTGTCTGTGTGTGTGTGTCTGTGTGTGTGTGTGTATGTGTGTGTGTGTATCTCTGTGTGTCTGTGTGTGCGTACGTGTGTCTGTGTCTGTGTGTGCGTATGTGTGTGTGTGCAGCATATGTGTGTGTGTCTCTGTGTGTGTGTATGCGTGTGTGTATATATGCATATGTGTGTGTGCGTATGTGTGTGCATCTCTGTGTGTATATGTGTGCGTCTGTGTGTGTGTGTCTGTGTGTGTGTCTCTGTGCGTGTATATATGCGTATGTGTGCGTATGTGTGTGTCTGTGTATGTGTATGTGTCTGTGTGTGTATGTGTGTGTCTGTGTGTATGTATGTGCATGTGTGAGTGAATGTATACGTGTGTACGTGTGCATGTGTGTCTCTGTGTGTGTGTGCTCATGTGTGTTTGTGTCTGTGTGTATGTATGTGTCTGTGTGTGTATATGTGTGTGTCTGAGTGTGAATGTGTGTATGTGCATATGTGTGTGAGTCTATGTGTGTGTCTGTGTGTGTCTGTGTGCGTATATGTGTGTGTCTTTCTGTGTGCGTATGTGCACATGTGTGTGTGTGTGTGTGTGTGTGTGTGTGTGTGTGGTGCAGCAGCTGTGTCTCCCTTTGAGGACGCCTCAATGGCCTTGATGGCCGACCATCTGCAGCCACAGCCAGTGATCAGATGAATGCCTCCATAGAGGATTCACATCTACTGCACCTCTCAGCTCCATCGGTGTGGAGAAGTGCAGTGGGGGGGTGGGGGGGGTGGGGGGGGGACGCATCGTTATTGTCATCACGATGCGTCTGACAATAACATCCCATCGAACTACGGTTAATTTGCATCTATAATTCCTTGACAGACCATAATAATAACAAATATAACACACATAAAAACAACAACAAACATGAAACAATAATAAACAGTAAAATATAAGACACAATACAACAGTAGATGTGGTAGGAATAACACAAAATACACACAATGTGAAGCCACAGTACAGCACATTAAAAGTAAGTAATACAAAACATTACAAGTATGTAATACGAGACATAATAATGTGGTTCAATGAGTACAGCAGATGTGTCCTGGAGCAGGACACCTGACCCCACAGGGTCCCCTGGGCTGTGTGTGAGGCGTGTGATTGGTTAGTCCTGATGGACAGGTGGTACCTGGTAGCTCCTCCCATCAGTGTATGAACGGGTGTGAATGAATGAATGCTGTTAAAGCACAATACAAGTACCATTGATATGCTTCATCATTCATATACACATTCATCATTCATATACACATTCATAAACACATATACACATTCATACACATATATACACATTCATATACACATTCATATACACATATACACATTCATATACACTTACACACATACACATGCATATACACATTCATACACACATATACACATTCATATACACATATACACATTCATATACACATATACACATTCATATACACTGACACACATACACATGCATATACACATTCATACACATTCATCATTCATATACACATTCATACACACATATACACATTCATACACACATATACACATTCATACACACATATACACATTCATATACACATATACACATTCATATACACATATACACATTCATATACACATATACACATTCATACACATATACACATTCATATACACATATACACATTCATATACACATATACACATTCATACACACATATACACATTTATATACACTTACACACATACACATGCATATACACATTCATATACATTCATACACACATTCATATACATTCATATACACATTCATACACATATTCATATACATTCATACACACATTCATATACATTCATACACACATTCATACACACATTCATACACACATATACACATGTATATACACTTACACACATACACATGCATATACACATTCATATACATTCATACACACATTCATACACACATTCATACACACATTCATATACACATTCATATACACATTCATATACACAAATACAAATTCATATACACATTCATATACACATCTATACACACATATATACACATTCATATACACATGAATATAAACATCTATATACACATTCATATACACATCTATATACACATTCATATACACATTCATATAAATATCTATATACACATTCATATACACATTCATGTACACATCCATATACACATCCATATATACATTCATATAAACATATATATACACATTCATACAAACATCTATATACACATCCATACACACATCCATACACACATCCATATACTCATTCATATACACATCCATATACTCATTCATACACACATCCATATACTCATTCATATAAACATCTATATACACATTCATATAAACATCTATATACACATTCATATAAACATCTATATACACATTCATATACACATTAATATACACATCCATATACTCATTCATACACACATCCATATACTCATTCATATAAACATCTATATACACATTCATATAAACATCTATATACACATTCATATACACATTAATATACACATCATATACTCATTCATATACACATTAATATACACATCCATATACTCATTCATATACACATCTATATACACATTCATATAAACATCTATATACACATTCATATAAACATCTATATACACATTCATATAAACATCTATATACACATTCATATACACATTAATATACACATCATGTACTCATTCATATACACATCTATATACACATTCATATAAACATCTATATACACATTCATATAAACATCTATATACACATTCATATACACATTAATATACACATCATATACTCATTCATATACACATCTATATACACATTCCTAAACGGTACCTTGAGTGTCTCCTACAAGGAGACGTCGATTCGGCTCAGTTGGGCATCGAGCCACCGCCCTCCTGAGCCCCAGCGACCTGAATAATCTGTGTGTGTTGTAGACGGAACATAATGATCATTTTAGGGATCTGGGCTGTCAGAGGAAGAGAATAAACCGTTTCCTCCATTTTAATCACGACGCTGTGCAGACGAGATGCTTTCTGTCTGATTGGCCCGGTGCAGCTGTTCCATAACGACTGGCTGCCGGTGTCTGTACTGTTATGATTTATGTAAAACGACAGGAAACATTATGTCATCATGAGCAACAAGAATAACACACAGTACAGGTTGAGACACAATACCACAGTATAGGTTTTTCCAAATATTGACTAATTACTCTGCAAAAAGGGAATGTTGTAGGAGATATTTATTTGATATTTGTATTTAGTTACAAGTAGTACTGTTTCATTATTACGTTTGCATTCTGAGAATGCGGAAGGTTATGTTTTGATCGCTGTGTATTTATTTATTTGTATGTGTGTTATTCGCATAACTCAAAAAGTATTACACCGAATCGCATGAAATTTGGTGGGATGATCGGTTATTATACGGGGACCATTTGAATATATTTTGGGATCGGTCGGGTCAAAGGTCACGGTCAAGGTCATGAAAAGGTACCAAAAAAGTGGCTGCCGTGAAGGTATGCATTGTTTTCTTAATTAGATTATATTTCTTGCTATATTAGAATAGCTTTTTCTTTTGATAGTTTTTAGTTTAGTTTAATTATTTGTTGTTGTCTAGATATATTTAGTCTTTTGGTTGTTCATTTGTTTGCTAATTGGGTAACACTGTGTGCACCTGGGGTTATATGTAGGAGTAGACAGGTAGAGGACCAGCATGCACCTGGGGTTATGTGTAGGAGTAGACAGGTACAGGACCAGCATGCACCTGGGGTTATATGTAGGAGTAGACAGGTACAGGACCAGCATGCACCTGGGGTCATTTGTAGGAGTAGACAGGCACAGGACCAGCATGCACCTGGGGTTATATGTAGGAGTAGACAGGTACAAGACCAGCATGCACCTGGGGTTATGTGTAGGAGTAGACAGGTACAGGAAGGACCAGCATGCACCTGGGATTATACGTAGGAGTAGACAGGTAGAGGACCAGCATGCACCTGGGGTTATATGTAGGAGTAGACAGGTAGAGGACCAGCATGCACCTGGGTAGTCTTAGCACAGGAGAGATTGCATAAGAGGAGTCCCTTCGTTTCCATGCTCATTTGCATGTTTTGTTTAGTTAAATAGATTCTCATAAAAACAAAATGCCGAATGGACAACGCCTTCTTTTGTCCGAGTGAACCACAAACCCAGAGTGCAACCTGATGCATGTTTGTTTTTGAATTTTCATAAAAATGGCTACTGCACACATGACATGTCGCAGTTGCAATAAACATGATTGAATATTTGATTCTGAAGACAGAAGAAGGACTGTAGGTCTCTTCCATTGTGCTCGGGGAGTGTTTGAGCATCAGATATCCTCTGTATGCTGACGCGCTGCAGCCATGTTGTATCTATGGGATGAGCTCATGCATGTGTGCAGACACAGGATTCTCTCGTCTTCGTTAAATTATTCAGATGCATGTGGCCGCTCTCCTCATTACGGCCCCGTCGGAGCCTTTTAGCCGCTCCCACACACATTTACACCACAGACACAAACACAATACCTCAATACCTCATTTCTACGTTTAGTTCAAGGATGCTAAACACAAATGCGATGAAAAGTATTTTCAATAAAGTCAAATTAAGCGCACTTAAATAAATTGTGTTTGGGTTCTTTATAGGACTGTACTGTAGGACTGAAGCTTCAAATCTACGTTCAACATTGACATTCAAATGAATTCAAAATCAACATTTGAATGTTATGCAGCTACTTTTTTAAAGCAAGTATTTCTGCACGGTTGTAGATAATGAACAGAATCTACACTAATTGTATTATTATTATTATTATTATCAGAGCCGATTTGTCCTTCAATCCAAGGATCAGCCAGGAGACAAGAAAAGATACATTTAACTCAGTTTAGTTTGTAGAGCCCCAAACCACAAATTACAAATTATCCTCAGAGGGCTTTACAACCTGAACACATAGACATCCTGACCTTTGACCTCGAAAGATAGTGTCTCCAGTGCCCTGCCGGTGTTTTTCTGCATGCACAATGATACCATTACCATAGAAACGCACCTCAGAGTACCCTAAATACTGTATGTGAGGTTTTGGGACAGGGATGTCTATGTGTACAGATTGTAAAGCACTCTGAGACACATTTGTAATTTGTGAAAATGGGCTATGCAAATAAGCTGAATTGAATTGAACTAAATACAATATAGCTATTTTGTAATGTATTGTGTTTCTCACAAATACACAAGATATATTAGAATTATGTTTTCCCTATTAGCTTGTTTTCTCATTGCAACACTCCTGTCTTCCTCTGTTGCTCTGCTTACCCTGCAGCTGAATGGCTCTTGGTTGTGCTGTGTTTTAGTGCCACAGTTTGACTTGATTGTTTTGCCGTGTTTTGTTCTGAATGAACAATATGTCACATGACCAGATGCACAATAGATGTCATGTGACCAGATGAACAATAGATATCATGTGACCAGATGAACAATAGATGTCATGTGACCAGATGAACAATAGATGTCATGTGACCAGATGAACAATAGATGTCATGTAACCAGATGAACAATACATGTCATGTGACCAGATGAACAATAGATGTCATGTGACCAGATGCACAATAGATGTCATGTGACCAGATGAACAATAGATGTCATATGAACAGATGAACAATAGATGTCACGTGACCAGATGAACAATAGATGTCACGTGACCAGGTGAAGAGTTACAGAGTTACATAAACACATTCCATGAATGATGGAGCCGTGATCGACCCGGCGATCCTCTGGTTGAAGGACGCTCACCACTGACACACAGTCACAGCACAGACACAAACCGTGTTATGATTTCACATCAATGGACATTTCTATTCTTTAAATGTCCGCTCTGTCTCCAGTGGCAGCTCTCCAGCCTCGTCTTCCTCTCTGGGCCCTCAAATCAAACGCTTACTAAGTCAAGACGTGCCCGTGGACCTGTGGGAAGAGCCGGCATCAATCAGAGCCTTTTTCTGCTCCGCACAAAGACCGGAGCAGATGAAGGGAGCTCTGTGGCCACAGCTGCCTCCCTGACAAGAAAAGGCCTTTTTATCGCTGTAGACCGCGGGACAATACACAAATGATGTCCCGTAAAAGGATCATTATTGTGAAAGTGGAGCATCCAGGCTGGATGTTAAGTGAAAGGCATTAGTTATCGTAGCTTCGAGCAGCTCATAATATTGTCACTTCCAACCAGAGATTAACACTGGAGGAGCTGGATGAGAGCATCATCATCATCATCATCATCATCATCATCATCATCATCATCATCATCATCATCATCATCATCATCATCATCATCATCATCATCATCATCATCATCATCATCTGCCTTCTAAAAATGACTAAGCACCCTGGTTACATCCCCTGTTTTGGGTTGTCATGGCAACGTGCTGTGACCATTTGACGGATGATATTCAGGCGAGGCAAGAGGGGATCGGGATGAGTGTTTTCAGCCCGCAGCCAGCAGCAGAAGGTCTGAGGCCCAACCAGGAATCCGTCGACAAAATAAAAGCCTGAAAAGTGGTTTGAAGTTTAAGTAAAAGGGTCATTTACTTTTAATTTGGACATTGAAAAAAACAATATCCCATGGACTACAAGTCAAAGACCGTAACATTCTCGGAAAGTCAAAAAACTCAGTTTATATAGCGGCTTCGAAGTCCTTAAGTTCCATTCTGTCATCAAGCTGTGACCTCAAGCTGTGACCTCAAGCTGTGACCTCAGGCTGTGACCTCAGGCTGTGACCTCAGGCTGTGACCTCAGGCTGTGACCTCAGGCTGTGACCTCAGGCTGTGACCTCAGGCAGACTGTGAATTTAAAACATTTTACCAGTCTGGATTTGCATGTAAAAATGAACAACTTTTGGCATATGATAAAGCCCCCCAAACGTTTTCATTGCTAGAGAATAAAAATAAGAATTCCTCGAAATACAATAAGTTCCTCTCCGATTATCTCGGTAAGAGGACCCTAATAATAAGAAACGATAGGAAAACAATAGTTAATCCTTACCCAACAACCACAAATACAGTGACAAGCCGTGTTCAAGGATGACACCGTAACCAGTTTGAGATGTGTGGAGGACCCACTAGAACCAGTACAGTGTAAGGGTAGCATCCTCCTGATCCGGTATGAAGGTGTGTGTGTGTGTGTGGGGGGGGGGGGCGTGTGGTGAACCAGAGGCAGTCTGCATGTGGGTCACTCTGTGAGGGAGGTTCTGCTCAGAGCTCCAGCTGTCTCACAGTGCGTAGACGTGGTGCGACACATTCAGGAGACTGGCCAGAGAAATGTGTTGGTGTGGATTTCACATGTGAGATTTGCCATCGGTGGCTTGCTCTGGCGAGCTTGGACTTGGTTTGTTTCAAACGGTGGTGTCTGGGGGTTGGATAGGATAGGATAGACATTTAGATATGTGTACAAGTGAGTTGTGTGGTGTGAATTAATCGCTCGTTGGTTTCGACCTTGGGATGGAGTTTCACAATTTGATGAAGGAACAGACTTTGAGACCCTGAGTTACAGAGTTAGTCTGTTAAAGGACAGAGGGGGTGATATGTGGAACATGTTGAAGCCCTTTGAAGTGTTAAGAATATAAAAATACATATTTAGTACCCCAAGTCCTTCGGGAGCTTCACAGCAAATCAAATGTCATGTGTGCAGGTAAAATAAATAAATAATATGTAATACGACCAATAAATGAGTAATGCAATGTAACAACATGCATATCTTAGTAAGCTTGGCGTTTGTGGCCTTAACGGTTTGTGTGCGCGTGTGTGTGTGTGTGTGTGTTGTATGTGTTGTGTGTGTGTCATCCATCAAGCAGCTAAGACTTCTCGGTGTGAGCACATCCTTCCAGAACCAAACGGAAGCAAACTGAAACCATACTTTGACAAGCTTAACATCTGCCTTAATTTAATAAGTGTTTCATTGTTTCCACTTTGTGTTGAATATTTAATTTCTGTCATGTAGGAGATTAGTACATTATTTAATATCGGACATTGGACGGCGCCCAGAAGCTTGACACTACACGACGAAATGTGTACAAACACGATGGTACCAACATTAATGAAGCTGCCATATTTGTTTATGCCTATATGACGTTTTTTGGAGTGTTGATGGAGCAGCTGCAATGTGAGCAATGCCGTGTTGATGCCGAGCTCCTAGGCAAGTGCACCCCCCCCCCCCCCCCCCACTTTGGTTTACGGGGGCAATCCGGTCAAATTAAAGCTTTAAATGTTCACGACATGCTGCTGTCAGGCTGCACAACTCACTGCACTAGATTCTGACCTACTCAACACTTTACTCAGCACTTTACTTTACTCAGCACTTTACTTACTTTACTTTACTCAGCACTTTACTTTACTCAGCACTTTACTTACTTTACTTTACTCAGCACTTTACTCAGCACTTTAATTTACTCTATTCAGCACTTTACTTTACTTTATTCAGCACTTTACTTTACTTTACTCAGCACTTTACTTACTTTACTTTACTTAACACTTTACTTTTGTTTTTTCCCGCTTATAGTATTTAGTATTTAGTAGTTTAGTATTTTAGTATTAGTATTTAGTATTTTTAGAATTTAGTAATTTAGTATTTAGTATTGTATTTTAGTATTTAGTAATTTAGTATTTAGTATTGTATTTTAGTATTTAGTAACTTAGTATTATTATTGTGTATTAGTATTTTCGTATTAGTATTAGTATTTTGTATCTTAGTAGTAGTATTAGTATTTTATATTTTAGTATTTTGTTTTTGTGTTTTTGTTTTTAGTGTTTTTATTTAAATTTTATATTTTATTCTTATTAAGGCTCTAATGTACATTCACTGCTGTGATCCTGGAATTTCCCCACTGTGGGACTAATAAATGAATATCTTATCTTATCTTCTCTTAACAACATCTGACTTTTTAGAACACCATTAAAAAGGTTTTCTAAATGTTTCACTGCTGTGGTTCAGTGTTTCCATCAGCACCCCTTTGACTGTCATCTAGACATCTCAGAATACCCCACACAGCACACGGCACAGGGACTCAGAGACATGCGTAATTACAGTGAATGACTCCCTTGATTGATTAGTTAATACTTTTTGAAGAACATCATTTTTCTGACAGCTATTGTGTCAGGGCATAGAAATGTACTAGATGTCGACAGTGTTCACACAACAGCATATTTCTATTGTGTTAGGGAAGAAGTTAGCCTTTTCAAATAAACCATATGGAATAATGTTCTCCTAATGTGTTTTTCTCTGTTCCAAAGTGTTTTTAAAACACCGTATTTATTTTCTCTGCAGGTTCCATTGCGAGATGTTCCAACATTAAGTATCACTACTCCTCTGCTACGTTAACCAAAAACTTCTCCTTCAACATCACCAAGACCATAAAGCAGGACGAGTGGCACTCCCTCCGTGAGTTCAACTTTTCTTTCTTCTGTGACGGCATGGCATGTTGTCGTCTACAGAAATGCTTTAAGCTACTTTCAGGGTTCTTTTACGGTCATGGAAAACCTGGAAAAGTCATGGAATTTTAAAATGGTCATTTCTAGGCCTGGAAAAGTCAGGAAAAAAACTTAAATCACAAAAGAAATTTGTTATATTCACTTGTTCATTTACGCCGAGTTTGAAATAATGAATATGTTTTAGAAAGAACTCAAAATATAAGCCGGCGTACGCTCTCATACTGGCGGCGCAATTTTCTTTTTTTTCCGCGTTGCAAGTGAACGCACCGTAACTGGAAAGTTCGATGGCCATAGCTCGGGAAGCAAATGTTGTCTCTTATTAATTTGTTTCATTAAATGTATACTGTATGCTTTGGAATTCACATTGTTTAAATACTAAATATTCTCACTTTGACATGTATAAACCGAGATTTCAGTTTGGTTCTGGACATTTGGATTAAAGTCATGGAAAAGTCATGGAAAAGTCCTGGTAAAGTCCTGGAAATCCACTGATCAACATGTGTAAGAACCCTGTACTTTACATGTTCGCTCTCTGAAAAGTGCTCATACTGTCAGAAAGAAAAGGTTGACACGTGCAATTATTCAGGAAGACCAAGAGTCACTGAGCTGGTTCTCTACATCCCCAGTCCACTATAACCAGTGTCTACATGATGTCATCACACTAATGTCACATTGTGTATTGCTAGGGATGGGACGAGGGGGTGTTCAAGCCTCATGAAGTTGTCTGCATCTTCTCCCGCTTTCTGACGTCAAGTCAGAGGAGTTATGCGAAAGCAGGAGGCAATTATGGTGACAATAATTAGCGGAGCAATCAGTATTTTTTTCCTTCATATTGAGATACGGTGAATAGGCTGATGGCATGATGACAAGCATTACTCGCAAAACACACTCGCACACTATCTCAGTGTCCCGTGCACAGCGTGGATCTGAAGGCATATGCAATGCTATGGATTCAGCCCCCGCTTGTTATGAATGATTGATGGGAAGCACAATCAAGCTTAATTAACAGAGCTGCAGCATCACATAGCTGGCGGTCCAAGATGCACCTCATTAGACGGAGCGCCCAAAACATAAAACACACTCCGGTTGAGAGGAAATGAGTTGTTTTCAACGTTGTCCACGGGCCCGATGATTCATCAGCGCTCATCCATACGAAGGCTTCTGTCCGGAGGGAAGAGCTGTGAACTAAAGACAAGCGCAACATTAGTGTTGCACATTGTTGATGAACTCTACAGTAAATAGAGAGGTAGGTCTGGATCAGACACGGGCAAAACTGCCTTGAAGACATATAATGTTGCTCCTGATATTACAGGATTAGGGCAACAGATGCCCCCATCATTTAAATAGTGTAATAGTGTTTTGTTTTTGTTGTGTCTTGTGTGTGTCCTATCTGTATTGCCTGTACTAGTTATAGATACACACATAGAAAGTCAATAAATATAATTTAGAATACATTTAAAAAAAAGAAATAAGTTATAAATGCAAATAGTTGTTTAAAAAATGTAATAACAATGAATAACCACAAAGAAATAGGAACAACATTGAATATGATTGTCTGATTTGAGTTTTCTGTTTGTTTTTTGGTCAAAAAATCTAAGAAAACACTTTGAATCTGACTGCTACCTAATAGTGTTATTATTGCATAATAGTCTTATTATTGCCATTGTTATGACAATTGCTCGTATACTTTAAGCCTACATAAGTATATTTATATATATTTTTACAAAGGTTAAATATTATTTTTCAAGTTACAAAAAGTACCCCCAATCTTTGGGAAATGCCCTGGATTTCAGTCATTGGGGGGGGAAATGTCCCCCTAAAATATATGTAAATGTCCAACCCTGATCTGGGTGTGTCTCAGGCCACATTTACACATAGCCGGGTATTTATTTATATATTTATATATTTGTATATATATATATATATATGAGTTAGAGCTATTACTGTGTCACTGATTCAAATACAAACGTAATATTTGTTTCACTAAATTGTGCGTCACATCCCATGACGTCGCTGGACCTATTTAGATGTCTGATTAATTGACCAGTGTATCTTTTTCCTCCTCTTCATCAGAGTTGGATTTTGTTATAACCCGTAACATGAAAGTCATCTTTATTGTCAATTTTCCATTTGTTGAACATACAGAAGATGGGAAGTGAGTGTGTCTCTTGTGCAACATAAAGTGAGGAATAATAATAGTAATGAGGGATAAAGTGAAAACAGTTAACCACAACAATAAAAAACATTTAGAAGACATATAATTAAAAAAATAAGAACTATAAAAGACTTTACATCTGTATTGTTTGAGTCAGACAGAGTTTTTACCAGCATTTGACATACAAGTGTAAAAGTCTAAAAGCGAAGCAGTGGGAGGGCGGGGACTGGGAGTTCAGCAAATAGCAATACAATGTCAACAATTGTCTTTATTCTGGTTCCATAATTTCATAAATACAACAAACTATAGTTTTTGCTTATATACTATGACTATATATATATATATATATATATAAAACATTATAAGCTGTGATATCGTATAGCTTTTGCGGGTCCGGACACATTTTTTTTGTTGGAAAATATGTCCGAATGTCTCTTTGGGTAGGAAAGGTTGCTGACCCCTGCAATAGCCCGGTACCCCCACAGGCTAACACTCAGACTGATAACCAACGGGGTCCCGGATTGGTTTGGTACAGCAGGAAGTGGTCTTATGAAAACATTGGACAATGTTTTAATGGTGTACGACGTCTGTTCTAGTCAGGTTGCATGAGCATAATGTGTGGTACAGGGATTATTTCCACCTATACAGGATAATCCCATACTCACTGTTCCTTCACGTTCTACTAAAAATAGTAAAGCTGTGTGTACGTCTTGGCATTGCAGCAGAAGATGAATCCACACTGCATGTTCATCTTCCCTGAAGTCAGTCTCACCGTTAATCCATTTAGTCACGTTACAGATTCTGTATCCACCAACTCAGAAAATCCTCGAGTAATTTACCCTGACAGAAAAAAGAAGAAGAGAGAGAGAGAGAGAGCTTAGCTTACTACGACCGACTGCCACACACGATTCCCCAGTGCACTGCTGTTCTCCTGCTTTACTGTATAATTAGGTCAACGTTAGCTACCCAAGGAACTGCGCTGCTCTCTCCCTCCATATAATAGATAGTACATTTACTTTCTGTTAAAGTGACTATTTTGGTGAGTAATCTCAGCCTCTGAATCTGTCAGTCTCAGCCTTAGAGATAAGGTAAGGAGATGAGTTTCCTCTGTAGGGCTCAGCCTTAGACATAAGGTAAGGAGATGAGTTTCCTCTGTAGGGTAAGGAGACAAGTTTCTTCTATAGGGCTCAGCCTTATACATAAGGTAAGGAGATGAGTTTCTTCTATAGGGTAAGGAGATGAGTTTCTTCTATAGGGTAAGGAGATGAGTTTCTTCTATAGGGTAAGGAGATGAGTTTCTTCTATAGGGTAAGGAGATGAGTTTCTTCTATAGGGTAAGGAGATGAGTTTCTTCTATAGGGTAAGGAGATGAGTTTCCTCTGTAGGGCTCAGCCTCAGAGATAGGGTAAGGAGATGAGTTTCTTCTATAGGGTAAGGAGATGAGTTTCCTCTGTAGGGCTCAGCCTTAGACATACTGTAAGGAGATGAGTTTATTCTATAGGGTAAGGAGATGAGTTTCTTCTATAGGGTAAGGAGATGAGTGTCCTCTATAGAGTAAGGAGATGGGTTTCCTCTGTCGAGGGGCCAAGCTCAGTTCACTGTTTTTACACATTTATACACACAGATTTTAGGTCAAATACGAGGTGCTATTGTTGAGCGTGTCTACAGATGGCTACAATCCTTGTTTCCTCCGTTTCTAATAATAGAGACACAACACAGCGTCACGTGAATTTCTCAAACACAAATTTGGTTTCATTCGCGTATATGAGAGTGTTGCATGATTGGTCTCCACATGAGAGAAGAGTAAGCCTCGTGTGGTTGTATGCGTGCTCCCAGGCCAACGTGTTTTGACCTTTCTCCCCCCCACCTCTGCTTAAGCGCAGCGTCAGCTTCCTTCTTTCCTCGCCCATCCTCCCCCAACCAAAGCTGCTCACCCATGACGTTGTCGTCTACTTGCAGAAGGGCTTGGAGCTGTTCCTCTTCCTCCTCTTCATATTTCAGCCCCACTCTGCAGCCAGTAGTCGTCTTCATCATCTCCCAGCTTCAGAGCCTTATTTACGCAGTTCTGTTGCTCTCTAAGATGTCAGTAAGGATACATTGAAGTAGTCTCTGACTCACTGCATAACTCTGCAGGTCAGTTATGTTCAATGTCCAGTAATGTCATCAGAGACATTGAGAGTGTATTGTTGACGCGGAGTGGGCTTGTATGAGGCGATGTATACCGACACTAGATTACTGTTGGCCATCCAATCATTTTCAGTAAACATCCAAGTATGATTCGATGCAAAAGAAGTATCAAACTGTGTCGTTAAATATTTAAAATGTATTCCAACATACAATTCAGTATATTAATATATATCATACAATAATATTTATTATATTATGATATATAAATACCATATAAATATACAATATTAATATTTAATATATCACACACACACACATATATATAATATATATATATATATATATATATATATATATATATATATAAATACACACATGTATATATACACACAAATATATATATATATATATATATATATATATATATATATATATATATATATATAATGTATGATATATGTATACAATATATTTATAATATATACATATATATACATATATCTATATAAATAACCTATATATTTATAAACACAATATATACAAATATATACAAATATATATATATATATATATATATATATATATATATATATATATATATATATATATATATATATATATATATTATAACAGAGGAAGTGCAGGAAAGGCATATATTTGGTGCAGGTATGTTATTTTACAAATATTCCTGGGTATATATTTAATACCTCCAGAACACAAATATTGTCAGTTTGTAAATATAGTGAATATTATTTGTTGTGGTTCACGGTCGGTGGGACCAGGCCCCGGGGCCCTCTCTTGGCGTGCTGCCACTGATCAGTTTACAATTAGTCATTAATTGTGATTTTAAGGACAGCTGGATGTGTGTAGCTGGTTTTGTGTGCGTTGGAGTTTTTCCAGGATCACAATGCATGTTGTGTTCTTGTGTTCCCTCAGACTTGAGGCGTATGACGGCAGGCTTCATGGGCATGGCGGTGGCCATCATCCTGTTCGGCTGGATCATCGGCGTGCTCGGCTGCTGCTGGGACCGCGGACTCATGCAGTATGTTGCCGGCCTCCTCTTCCTTATGGGAGGTGAGTCACACACACACACACACACACACACACACACACACACACTGATATGCTGTGTGCTTGACAGGAAACAACTGCACGCTGGATTATAATGTGCGTTAGATTAGCGTTGTGCCCTAAAGTTACTATAATGAACAGGCAATTAAAAAGTAAATTGTGTTGCAATAAAGGCACAATAAATATTCTGGGTCGGTCTGCAGTGGCTACATCAGTGCAAAGCAGCCTACAGGGTAACAACGCTCCCACATTTAGAGCTGCATCTCCAACTGCTTCGACAAGACGGTGCAAAGTAAAGTAACGTGGATTATTGAAACGACAGGTTGTCCTTTTGAACTGCTGGCCCATAGTTAGAGTTTTGATAATGGATCCTAAATCATTCAAAGATCCCCCAGGGAGAGAAGATGCATAGAGACACATTCAGGGTCCGTAGAGTCATGGAAAACCTGCAAAAGTCATGGAATTTTAAAATGGCTATTTCCAGGAAAAGTAAAATGTAATCCCAAAATATTTGGAAAAGTCATTGAAATGTGATATATTCACATCTTAATTTACGCAGTTTGATTCAAAAGAATAAACATTTATATTAATATTTATTATTTGTATTCAAACTATTGTCTCTCGTTCACTTGTGTCTTTTAAGGTCATACTGTAAGCTTTGGAATTGTCATTGTTAGTTTAAATACGACATTTTCTCATTTTTTCATGTTTGGAGGTACTATTCATGCACCGAGATTTCACAAAATGCTTGTTCATGAAAATCTGGTTTAAAGTCCTTGAAATCTATTGGTCAAGTTTAGTTTAGTTTATTAAGGATCCCCATTAGTCTACACCATAGTGGAGACTATTCTTCCTGGGGTCCAGGCAAAAAAACATTACAATACAAATACATAAAATGCAGTACAGCATGATCAATTTTCACAAAAACACTTAGAATTAGAAAACAACATTCACATTAAATGTAAAACAATATACCTAAATACCTTAAATACCTAAAATAATAACCTAATCTACTATAATTTCCTTTCTGATTATTGCTGCCTTAAGTTTCCCTTTGAAATCACATGTATTTCTTGTTAGAGTCACACACGAGGGGAGCACATTCCAGTATGCAACGGCTCTACATTACTCAACATGCGTATGAACCCTGGTCATCATCGAATGGGTCAGATTTAGATTTCATTGACAGGTTTTTAGAATAGAAGAAGAAGAATAGAAATATTCTTTATTAATCCCCAAGGGGAAATGTGTTGACACAGTAGCACCAATAAACTAAACACAATACAATATAAATATAAGAAAGAAAGAAAGTGACTGAGCATAAAGTATACAAAGTGAAATATAAAATACAAAATAAAATAAAATATATATATATATATATATATATATATATATATATATATATGTATATACACACAACATATATGTAAATACAGCAATGTAAAATTAAATAATATATATATATATATATAGACAGTGTGCAAAATGCAAAGTGTGTGTATGTGTGTAGTGTAAATGAAATGTGTGAGAGAGAGAGAGAGAGAGAGAGAGAGAGTGAGTGAAAAGAATAGAATAGAATAGAAACTGTTAAAAAGGATGTAGTTCTCTTCCTGTTTCAAAAAACTAACGCAAGGCAAAGGACTGTTATGTTCAGAGGAATAGAAATGCGGATAATAGGCCGTCAGACATTATGAATATAGAAGAATAGAATAGAAATATACTTTATTAATCCCCATGGGGAAATTTGTTGACACAGTAGCACCAATAAAATAAACACAATAAAATATAAATATAAGAAAGAAAGAAAGTGACTGTGCATAAAGTACACAACGTGAAATATAAAATAAAATAAAATCTATATGTATATATTAACATATGTATGTTGTGCGTCTCTGCAGGAACCTTCTGCATCATCTCGCTCTGCACCTGTGTTGCCGGCATCAACTTCGAGCTGTCCCGTTACCCCCGTGACCTCTACGGCCTGACGGACGACATCGGCCACGGCTACGGCTGGTCCATGTTCTGCGCCTGGGGGGGGCTCGGCCTCACGCTCATCGCCGGCTTCTTCTGCACCCTGGCGCCCTCCGTCCAGCCGGTGGCCCAGTCCGCCTGTCCCAAGTCCCGCCAGGAGAACGGCACCGTCTGCTGAAGAAGAAGCCGAAGCCGACCGACCGGAAACCAACCGGAGTGATGAAGAAAAAAAAAAAAGCTGTTCCTCGTTTCCATCCGTCATCTCAAAGTCTCTCCGGGACACGGATTTCTCTTTTTTATTTGTGTGTGTGTGTGTGTGTGTGAGATGATGATCTGGTATCTTGAAAAAAAAGAAATATCAAAAAATGTGAAGTTCTGTTTGTTTTATTGTTGCGGAGCAGATGAGGAAATAGATGTCCGGAGACAGTTTGGAGGTAATACGTCAAGAGAAGTCACTGGAAGACATTGGAGATGGACAACGGCATTTTGGAGAACTCAATGAGGAGAACTCAGGAGTGTTGGAGGGAAACGTGGTTCCTCTGTGGGATCATCCACAAGGGAACGGACCTGATGTGAAACTGCGTCTGCAACCGGGAACTTTTATGTTGGGCCGTTTTCATTTTGGTCTGATGATCCCATCTGCCATTTAAGATTTGATACATGCGTTCCTCTTTCATTCAAAGTGTATTTTCCTTTTTACTGAAACCGTCACGTGATGAAAGAAATGTCAACCGAGTGTTCAGGGCAAAGTGTGTGTTCCATTTCCTGCCCTTCTAGTCATAGAGGTGTGTGCGTGTGTGTGTGTGTGTGTGTTTTATTCACCAACAGCCGAGACCTGGCAGAGTACACAATCAAGGGGTAAGTCGAGGGTTAAAAAGAGGTAACTTAAACCGCGTTCACACCAAAAGCGTATTGCGAATATTCTCGACGCTTTACTCGTGTGAGTTTACTCGCTTGACCATTTGTGGCTTTTTTTGCTTTACTCGCATGAGGGGCGGGGCTTATTTCTGTGGCTTTACTCCGTGGAAACAGTTATCATTTCCTTCATTCAGCACAGAAGGAATAACCACTAGTTCTGCTTTATACTCGTTGAGGACCTCCAGCCCCATTAGAGCAGCAGTTAGATTCTCCTGAGCGTCTCAGCACCGACCAACAGCCAATGTTAGCAACTCAGCGAGTTGCGAATATTCAATCGTAACCACTTGGTTCTGTACGTTCACTTTGCTTATGGGATCTACTTGCGAGAAACAATTTGCAACGCTTTTGGTGTGAACAAAGCTTCACAGTCTAAATGTGCATAGACCAGGGTTCGCACGGTCATGGAAAACCTGGAAAAGTCATGGAATTTTAAAATGGTCATTTCCAGGCCTGGAAAAGTCATGGAAAAAACATAAATCTTAAAAGTTTTGGAAAAGTCATGGAAATTTGTTATAATCACCTGTTCATTTACCCGGAGTTTAAAATAATTGATATGTTTTTTAAAGAAAGACGCTTAAAATATAAGCCGGCGTACGCAATCAATACACAAAATGTTCTAAATTGTTCATGTGTAAACTGATATTTCAGTTTGGTCACGGAAATTTGGTTTAAAGTCCTGGAAAAGTCCTGGAAAAGTCCTGGAAATGCATTGGTGAACATTTGTAAGAACCCTGATAGACTGAAGAACTAGAGTTAAGTGCTCAATTCTCAAGGCTTCAGACACCAATCAAAAGTCAAAACACATGGGATTAAATATCCCTATTCACAGTAGGGGAGATGACCATAGTGAAATACAAATAGGTTGATGTGTGGACCGAGATTATTTATAGAAAACAATGCTGAAAAAGCCTCAAACAAAAGGCGCATCGGTGTGGATGTCGCCTAATTCAGTGTTTTTAATCATTCTATTGTTATCTAGCGACAACTGATAATCAGAACTTCAATTTCTCATCATCTGGGGATAATTCTGTTCTATCCATGCGTGTTTGATTCATTCCTCTGAGCCTTCAACCAGACCAGAGCAGAAGTGACAGGTAATAAACTGAGTGTATATTAAATTAAATTCAGTTTATTTTGTGTCGACCAAAATCACAAATGACAAACTCCCCCCCCAGAGGGTTTTACAATCTGCACACATAACATCCCTGACCTTTGACCTTCAGGAGCAAACAGAAACCTTCAGGAGCAACAGAGGAGGATTTATCAGGATGAACAGAACTGCAATGCCAACACATAATAACATCATCTCATATAAAATCATGGACAACAGTTCTAAAGCCTGAGATAAAGATGAGCATCACAATATACAAAGGGTGAACGGTGAAATGTGTGTGTCTGACCTCTGCTACAGTGCTGTGTAATAGTTAAATGTGAGTTGGCATTATTATCAAACTTATGGGTATAAATCATCAAACTTGTATTCCATGATTTTCTTTCAATTGTATAAGGAGAATTTAAAAGTCTGATTTTAGGTAGAAAAGCGGATTTAATGGGGATGATTCAGTGAAAAGGAAATATGAACCAATTTGTTTTTAAAAAAGCTCAACTGTTTGAGGCTCTTTTCTATTACATTGTGGATATTTTGATTTAAAAATGCAGTGTTGTCATTTTTTAATTTTCCTAAATGACATTTTATTTGTATATTTGTTTTATCCTCAATGACGAGACTGACAAACAGCGAGAAGCAGCAGCGCCTCGTGGAGCCGAAGGACGAGAGAATCAACCGTCAATCATTATTTGAAAGAGAGACATTTTTTTTTCGTCAGCCAGGATCAAATTGTCAGAACTCAGAAAAAGCGATCATAAAAAGTGATCCATCAACCTTTAACCATAAGTAATGTGTCTGTTGACTAAATAAAATAGGAGGGGGGAAAAGCAAATGTTTCAACTGTTGAATGTAAAATACCAACAAAATAAATCTCATTGGTGTGTTTACTGAAGCTGCAGGTCGTGGTGAATGTTGGAGTCAGAAAGAAGAATAAATAAGTTGTTTGCATTGAAAGATCAACGGCTAACCAAAAATAGAAACAGTATCCCGCTAGGAATGGAAAAGAACATTTCCCTTTATGAACATCGAGATGTACCTTGAGATGCTGAGATCTCTTGATATGAATAAAGAGCTTTATTATACGCCACTTAATACCGGAAATATTTATATTTCATCTTCACACTTAATGATGTTAGCCTACTTAGCAAATTAGCGAAGAAAGACGAGGGATTCTTGTTATTTAAACTAAAGTATGACGGTATTATTAGCTTTTATTATCATGTCATTATTGCTGCCTCCTCAGCGGGATCGAGTTAATCGTCCGACACTGAAAGGATTCAGGTTTGTCTCTTTAAAGTTTTATTGGTGAATGTGGCCATAGTTAATTTTTTCAATTCAGTATATCTTGTATATCCCAATATCACACATTTTATGTGTCTCGATGGGCTTTATAATCTTTACACACACACACACACACACACACACACACACACACACGCACGCACACACACCATCCCTGACCTTTGACCTCACATCGGGAAAAACTCAAGAAATTGCAAAGTCAAGTGAAACTGACCTGAGACCAGCCTTCTGTTATCTAATTACTTCCAAAGTCAAGTGAAACTGACCTGAGACTATCAAACTTATCGAACTACAGTTAGCTACTAATACATCATTTACACATTGTGTTTTTTTTACAGTTACAATGAATTTAATGGGATTTGGATTTTCTTTTTAACTGATGTTTTATCATTATCATACTGTCACACTGAATACGAGTATTATGCTCAACAAAGTGATGTTTTGTGTACTTTTTGGAACAAGGGGGATTTTCTCATCTCCTGCGGCGTCAATATATATAATATATATAATATATTCTCTATATTACATATATTCCCTATATATAGAGAATATTTATAATATAGAGAGCATGATTAACACAGAGAGAGAGAGAGAGAGAGAGAGAGAGAACTATGCTATAACTATAGTAGAGCCTGAATCTGACTGAGTGTATGAATAGTTGGTAGTAGGCATATTCCACGATCCAGACCTCCATGATCCATCAGGCAGACGGGATCTATAACGTCTCAACTGCTAATACCTCCGTCGACACAATTGTGATTATTCAATCACAAGAATTGTTTCAATAAGCAATGATTAATCAATATTACTTTACAATAAAACTAAACACAAATGTTAAAATAAATAGCTCCAACATTTACCTTTGCCTTTACCACAGAATGTCTAGTAATAACAACGTTGGACTCACAGGTTATTCCATCATATTGTTACAGTTGTATTGCATTGAGATCAAATTAGTTTTAGTAATACTGAATCACGTGGCACCTTTTAAAATATAGTCTCTTTTACATGCAAGCAGATATTGTAATTAAAATGGCCGTGGGTGTTGTGGTAGAATATTTAGCCTCGTACTTTTAGACTCGAGATAGATCGTGTTACAATAATGCAGCTTATAAGACCACAACATTTGAGTCTTGGTCAAAATGGTATAATAGCAGCTCAGGCGATACATAAATGATTCATGTCATCATTTTAATTACATCGAATTCAACCATGATTATGAAATACAGAGTCCTGTGACATGTTTCGTTTTGCTCCGTCCGTCCGTCCGGAGCTCTGAAGTGTTAACGCGACACGTACTGTAGAGACAGAAATGACATGCTGTTGTGTAGAGACGATCAATAACAGACGGCTGTGTAGTTTAATAAAAGAACAAAGACGTGCTCTTTAAGAAAAGGGACCTTAAATTACTTCTGCTGTAATTTAGAGAAAATTACAGGGTGGCGGGCAGAGATTTCAGGGGGGCGGGCCGCCACCCTGATAGAAAAGTGGGGGAAACACTGATATATATACATATATATATATATATATATATATATATATATATATATATATATATATATATATATATAAGAAAGAAAGAAAGTGACTGTGCATAAAGTATACAAAGTGAAATATAAAATACAAAATAAAATAATATAATATATATATATATATATATATATATATATAGACAGTAAAATATATATATATATATATATATATATATATATATATATATATATAAATATATATATATATATATATATCAATGTGTTTGTGTGTGTGTGTGTGTGTGCATGCGTACATGTGTGTATATATGCGTATGTGTGTATGTGTGTGTGTTCCAAAAGATAATGTCATTAGGTGGCCTTCAAATTCAATTTCTATGGAAAGAATAAACAAAAACTACCCTCGTATCTCTGCAGCTGCTTATTTTTAAGGTACTCATTAAATAATGATTATTGTTTCCCACTTCAGCTATTAAATTGTTTTTAAAATGACCAAAAATGTTCCAAAAGAGTGTGAATGAGATGTTTTTTTCCCCAAATACGTCAGTGTTGCAACATTGTGTAACCACAAAGTAAAGACATGGGCCAAACTCCAACCCAACAGGACGCGTGGCGCCCCCCAGTGGTTCATATCAGCAACTGCACTGAACCAAATGTGTATAAATCCGCAGCTGGAAATAGTCCCTGACAAATGCAACTATTTACTCCTCCTGCGTTTACTTGAAACCACAGTGCCCCAAAATAAGTCAAAAAAAATGTTTACGAGAAAATCGTCATTTCTTTCATGTTTGAGGATGTGTTAAAGACAATCCTGACTTCCATTATCCTGGGAATCAAACATATTCCCTGTGCTAATTGGGAGATATTTCAAAGTAAAAGTCCTAAATGTTTATGAGAAATCGTCATTTCTTTCATGTTTGAGGTGCTTTAGCAGCTTTATATGTGTTCTTCCTCAAAACCCCAGGACCTCCCATCGGAGATATGTACATTGTAAACTCCTAATCTGAATCTTCAGGATCAGATTTGCTTTGAAATACCCGTTTTGGGGATCTGATCAGGATTTAATCCAATCCAGGAGGATTAATCCTGGTGGATCATTTTAAAATACCGTAATGAACTGTCGGTGATTAAATCCCCTTGCTCGTATGAACTAGTGCGCCATCTATTGGGGAAACGAGGGTATTGCAGGGAAAAGGATGAAAATGAAAACTGCATGAGGTTTTTACACATCCATGGTTTTTTACTATAATTTGGACACATTTGGAGGGCCGGATTGAAAAGTATAACGGGCCGTATATGTTGTCCATGTCTGGTTTAGAAGGATTACACATACACATACACATGGTTGTGTACTTGATTTCTTTACGTTCTGTGAACTTATTCCATTGGTTTGTAAACTAGAAAATTTGAAGTCCTAACAACAAGTATTTGAGTCATATTAACTGAACACTTTAGCTTTAATCAAAAGGTACAAGTAGCAAGTCAACAAACGTTTTAAGTTCTGCAAAATCAAATAAAAAAAGTTAATTACTAAAAAAATGTGTGGCAATTGATTGCCTCGAATTGTTTGAGTTCTGGTAACTTATTAGGGTTTAGAGTGTGAGAGGAAATACAACACATTCAAAGAGTAGGCAAGGAGGTGAACGCCATGGCTATTTTCATTATCCCCCCCCCCCCCCCCCCCCCAAAAAAAAAGGTTCAAAATATGTTAAATTCTTCAGATTTACGAGCGCGTAAAAAGAATGATGGGGCGAGACATCGAGCTGTCATCCCCCTATTTATGAAAGCGACGGCGGTAGAAAGTTTATTGCACACCCTCCCTGCGTTTTGCTTTGTTTGTGCATGTGTGTCTGTGTGGAGACAGCGAGGAGTTGGGTTGCAGCAGGAATAGAGCTCCCACCTGCTGAGGATCACAGGGAAAAAGAAACGATGCCAGAACATTTGCCGTCTTGCTCCTTTTACCGGCCCACATCGCCTCTTCTTCAGCTCCTCTTCCTCCTCTGGTATCAGAGGCAGGAGGCAACACCACACAGGGTTTTGCACCGTTGCAGTCATTTAACGGGAACTTTTATTGTAAATGTCAAATAGATTTAGAGGGTAATAGTGTAACAATGTATTATTGCTGTTTTGTATTATACACTTATTATGAGATTATCCACATTAATTGGACATTGCCAGAATATATATATATATATATATATATATATATATATATATATATATATATATATATATATATATATATATATATATATATATATATATATATACGTATATATATATTTTTTTTTGTTTTTTTATTTTGTATTTTATATTTCACTTTGTATACTTTATTCACAGTCACTTTCTTTATTTCTTATATTTATATTTTATTGTGTTTAGTTTATTGGTGCTATAATTTGTCAACAAATTTCCCCTTGGGGATTAAATTCTATTCTTTCTATTCTATTCTATTCTAACATCAGCCGTTGCAGAAGAATAAGAGTGGTAAAAATGATGGAATGAAGAACTGTCTCATCTGTGTTACTCTTCTGTGTTCAATCTTCCTCATGAGACAATTATAGATTCATCTTCACAATAGCAGCTATTCCAACATGTCGTTCCATCCGATGGACAAGGAATAACCTCTCGTTATTTCCGTTATTTTCATCATAATAACTGTGATTAGAAAAGATCAAACGTCACAGGAAGTAATTCCAGCTATTTGACCTTGAAACACTTGTCACTAGTGGTACTGACACACGTTAACTATCTCGTCATGGCTGCCACACGGCGACACATATGTAGGGTCTGCATGTGATTAACCTTTGTATAGGATGACATGTTTGAGTAAAACAAAATGCTTTTATATTCCTATCCTAAATTATTATAATCGAATGAATCAGAAAAAATCCTATAAAAAATAAATATTATATATATATCAATGTATATATATCAATATATATATATAAAAATTATTTTTTAAATATTTTAAAATATATATATATATATATATATATATAATGTTTGTTAAATATCTTTTTAATATTTCATATATATATATATATATATATGAAATATTTTTCTTTATTTTATAGGAATTCTCCTGATTCATTCGATTATAATAATTTAGGATAGGAATATAAAAGCATTTTTTGCTTCTACCTATACCTTTTCAGACTTTCTGTTTTGTATATTATATAGAATAATATTCTATTGTATTGCACTGATTAACTGAATAAAATACACAACAACAACAAAACCCCAGAAACAACCATAAAAAGAACATTATTTAGTGACTGAATTGTTTCTTTGAGTCTAATATTGTGCGTTGATAGTTAAAAGCAGCCTGCGATGGGAGATTAGTCTGACTTATTCTTAGAATATGATTGTGTAAGTTTGCTATGCGGGAGTTCTCTGGGTGTGTATTGTACTCATCAAATGTTTTACGACTTACTTTGAAACACAAACAACTTCTGGCTCCAGCTACACGTTCATCAACTATTGGCAATAAAGCAAACAAGATTTCAAACATTTCCTTTACTCCTAAATGTGTCAATATTTATGATTATAGCGCGCAGCAGGAGTAAGTAGATAAACAATACCATTACGGTTATGCTCATGACTTATTATTACCCTCCCCTGGTGTAGCTGCAGTGTCAGGGGAGGTGATATTTCACAATGGGTCCCGTGCCAACACATTCTTGGGACCAGACGTTATAACTGCTGTCCACACGCTCACATAAAAAGCTGCCCATTGTCTCCAGCAGCCAGTTTGACTCTGCATCTTTATAGAAACCCCTTCACAGGTAAAACAACCAGCGCTTTACATTGACTTTTACATCTTTCAGTGAATTCCTCACACTTTGTGTGGTTTTAATTATAATTTGTAATTATTTTGTTCTAGTTTAAGTACATTAAAGTCTGGTAGAGTTCGTTACAAATAGTGTTTTAACAGTTTTACAGTGGCGATTACTACATCTTTGTGAAATATGTCAGCTTAATGAGCTTAATATTTGATTTTCCAGATCTTCTACTTCAGTCTGTTACGTCAGATCGAGATTTTGTTTTTTATATCTGTTTAGCTGTCAGTAGTCACACTGAAAAAAATGAAGAAAAAATATGCTGAATATAGTAAAGGGAATTGTTCTGTTTCCTATGTGTCTCCTTGATGGGTCAAATAACATCGTAAAACACTGGGGCAACTTATTACCTGTAAACTGTACTAATATCTCTTTCTCTCTTGTGTTGTTTGTTTTCATGATAACAGTTGAAGTGAGGTAAGAAAATGAATGCTCTATCCCTGAATGTTACTCTCATGGTTCACATTCATTTCATTGATTTCTTTATTTGCCATTTAAATAAATAAATGAGCCTTTGTGTCCTCATAGAAAAATGCTGGCAGAATCAGTAACTTCTTTTAAATCACTTCTTAAAACCCACTTTTTTACAACTGCTTTTAAGTGATGTCGTCTTTTTATCTTTTTATCTTTTTATTTTAATTGGCTATCTGTTTGGTTTAGTTGTATTCAATGCTTTTATGTTATGGTCTTTTTTGTTTGCCGCCATTTAAAGTTGTGTTTATGCTTTGTTTGTCTGTAGAGCACTTTGTAAACCTTGTTTTTAAAAGTGCTATATAAAAAAAATATATATTATTATTATGATGATATTATAAACCTATTTGCAATACGCATCATCACACTCATTTGTCCCCTGTTTAGTGTTCCAGCATCCCAACAGACCCAGAGCAATGAATCCCAAAGGGGATAAGGTGAGCAGGCTATATTACACCGTGTTAATCCTCATGCATGAAGGGGGGGGGGGCATGTTGGCAGTGTGTATCCAGTCCGAGTTGTTATCAGCAGCAATGAGAGCTTCCCCTTGACCTCATCCTAATAATAACGCCTTATCTTTTCACATGCGGCGGCTGTAAGTGGTGGCGAGCTTGACTTCCCATATACGTACATGTTTTGACTGTATACAGAACAGTTGAGCAAGAACATATGCAAAATAGAAGACCTTAAAAAACAACATTTTCTACAGTTTATAATGTAGTGTGTTTAAAAGGTCTTTTTTTCCACAGCCAAAGTCGAAGATTTCAGCTTCTCGTAAGCTGTCTCTCAAGGTGAGTTAGGATACAGCCTTTTTATTGAGGAACACCACCTGGCAACTGTAGAAGTACAGACTCGTGATGCTGTATTTATGTACGACTAAGACACCGTTTAACATATAATGTTGTACAGTTCAGTGCTTTTACATGACCAGACCGATGTTTTAAATTGGTGTTGGTTTTGTCCCATGAGATGCTTCTCCTCACAAGAGCCTGTGAGGATTTGGAGAGGGAGAAGCAGGAGAGGGAGGAGGAGAAAGTGCGTTACATCGGAGAAAATTTGCCTCCTTTGCAACTGTCTGGGTTATCACTGGATGATCTACAAGTAAGGGTCATATCCCACATAAGGAAGTGTTTTTTTTTAATGTATGTCCTTGTTTGAGTGATATTTTTACCCCATTCCCTCAGAAATTGTGCAAGCAGCTTCATTCAAAAATCGATGTCGTGGACGAGGAGCGATACGACTCTGAATCCAAAGTGGGCAAACACAACAAAGATGTAAGTGAACACTCTTTGTTCCTTCAATGCTTCAGTTTTAGCATATGCTTCTGCTTCTCAGCTATTTTCATTTCATTTTCATTTCATTTTTATTTTTCCATCCCACTGTCCATCTTTTTTTACTCTTTTTTACTCCTTTACTGATTTGTTTACTCTTTTTGGCTATATAAGCCCATTCCACAGTTTATTTATAGCATTTTGCACTATCCTCGTGGATATCAACACTCAATCAATGCACACTAATATCTGTAAATTCTGCATACACCCTACTCCCTGTGTACATGTTCCCCCTACACTGCAAAAAAATGGAAGTAAAATGAAATATCTCAAATTAAGGTAATCTATGCTTGTTTTTTGACTGTCTAGATATTTCTTCTTACAAGGCAGTTTTAATGTTGGAGCATTTCACTTGTTTTAAGAAATCTTGGCAAGTCAAATTTTCCTGTTCTGTTGGCAGATAATTTGGCTTATTTCAAGTAATATTTAATCATTTTTTTCCCTTGTTTTTTTAGGCTGAATTTTTGCAGTGTACGTGTATTGTTGTTATACTGTGATTCTACTGTAAGTTGTGTATGTATGTTTGTGAGTTAAGTTAAGCTACTGGTTGACCTAAATTTCCCTCGGGATTAATAAAGTATCCATCTATCTATCTATCTATCTATCTATCGATATGCATATTTTTAAAGAAAGCATACTTTATTTTGCGTATTTTCTTCCACATCCTTCAGATCCATGAGCTGAAGCTGAAGATACAGGACCTCGGAGGCAAGTTCAAAAAGCCTGCCCTGAGGAAGGTGAGGGTGTCGGCCGATGAGATGATGAGGGCTCTCCTGGGATCCAAACACAAGGGCTCCATGGACCTCCGAGCCAACCTGAAGTCTGTGAAGAAGGAGGACGGCAAACAGGACAAGGTACGGGCTCTCCAGACCAACACACAGGAATTCTGCCTGCAGGAAGGGAATAACAACTAGTCTCAGGGGAGATGATGCTGCTGGAAACTGAAAACTGAGAACGCATCTTTTCCGATTATATCTGGATTAAAACACAGATTTTCACTTCAGTGGCTCTTAAATATCTCTTATTATGGTACTTTTGTAGTTTGACTATGTTGAGGAAATGTTACTTTCTGTATTCTTGTTGTTCTTAGTTTGTACTCTAGGTTGAAATGCACTTATTGTAAGTCTCTTTGGATAAAAGCGTCTGCTAAATGACATGTTAATGTCATTTAATGTGTTGCATAATTAATTATAATGAGTTTTTCTTGCTGTCGAACACCAGGTGCTCACTTCTGAAGTGGGCGACTGGCGTAAGAACGTGGAGGCCATGTCCGGAATGGAGGGCCGCAAGAAGATGTTCGACACAGCCGGAGGAGCGCAGTGAGATCACGTTGTGAGGAGTCCTGCAAAAGATGAGAACAGGGAAAAGGAAAGTCGTCTAGTGAGAAGTAGGGAATAGTTTTAAGAGGGCTAAGGGAGTTAGAAGCGATGGGAATCAAAGGTCATTAGCTGTGCCTTCATTTCCTAGATGGCTAATTTGTCTGTGCAATAGCTCAAAGCACTTGAGTAGAGAAACAGTGTTTTTTTTATTACAAAAGTACATCATTCTTGTTTTGTTATGACCTCATGAGACGACTACAACGGATTTGAATAAAGTTTCAGTCTTTGATGTTCCATGTCCACAGTTGACTTTATCACGTTTCATTTCACGAGCACCTGTCGGTTCATGTGCGGCACGTTAAGACGATGGAAAGCGGCTCGACTCCTGACGGATTAAAAAGGAGCATGATATGTCAAGAGAGGGGGCGGGGCAACAGATGTCCCCTACCTAAACTCAAGATCATCATGTTTAAATAGATATTGCAGACAGCCATTAACCCTCCTGTTACCTTTTGGGTCAATTTGACCCCATCTAGTGTTGTTAAAATATGATTGTCAGAATATTTTGGGCTTCATATTTCATGACTTTTCCTAATTTATGTCATAACATAACATTTACATGATGATATGTTTTCACTGTTCTGTACAATTTGACCCCAGGCTGTTTATCACTGAAATATCAACTTTTTTATTTATTTAAAGGGATATTTAGATATTGAACAAACAAACATAAAGTACCTGACACTTAAACTTGGGAAACAATAATAATTCTACTTATTTTCTGGAGGTTTTAATTGCTGGGGTCAAAAAGGGTAAAAGATATTAGTAAATTTGAAGGTAACAGGAGAAGCAGAGATTTACTCTAAATTAAAGGGACAATCACAAGTCACAAATAATGCTAAAGATGGTTACTTGTTACAGATTGTTACATAATAACTGCCAAAAATAGGATTAGGTTTTGCTCAATAACAACGAACGTTGAAGTTTGAAAGAACTACTCCTGCTTCAGAGCCTCTTGATACGTTATATTTTTAGAGTAGTTTGATAATAGAAATAAACCACAAGAGACATGATCTGAATCTAAGCCCTCTGGAACATGATGCTGTCCTCCAAAACGAAACCCTCTGCATTGTTGGACTGAACATTGTATGGAAGCATTTGCTCCTTCTGTCCACTGGCGGTCACCCAGCAATTGTTATTTGAAGTGTGACAACATCCCCAACAATAGCTTCAGTGGGTGTATTGTATGCTTTTATGGGCGGGTTATGGACAGCTGATGCACATATAGATGCACGTCAAAGACAGCTTACAAATGTCCGATGATTGTTAAAAAGCTGTCCCTGTGAGTCCCAACATGACCTCTGTCATGTAATGAAAGGAGAACACATGACCTCTGGCTCTTGTAAGGTGTTCTGAAACGGGGCACTTCGCAGATGGTGGAAAACAGGCTTCTGGACGCGCGTGAATTAAGTTATCAACATTTAATGGCAGGAAAAAAGTAAAATAAAACAGTCAAGGCTCACATCGTGGTCTTCATCGTCTCCTCCGCCCTCCTTTCGGCGCCGAGAATCCAGTAGAAAGAGAAAGATTTGTCTTCTTCGCGGGGTCAAAACGTCATTTCCGGTCAAGTATTTTCACAATAAAATTCCCGTCTATTATTTTCGGTATAAAAGTCACCTTCACAATAAAAGTCCCATGTTATTGTGAGTCACGTCACGGATTTCAACCGGCTCCGTCGATCTATAATACTAACATACAGTCACTCTCATGAACATACATTCATTCTTGCCATTTACATTTGCATAGAGTAAACATTACCCCTATGCTTCATAATACATTAATAACAATATAAATATTCTCCCTTATATTTTCTATTGTAATATCTTTCTATATGTATTAGTTTAAAACATAAGACCTCTGCAGATGTTATCAAAATAAACTATTGCAACCTAACACTCTCTATGTATAAATAGACACTGATGAGAGACCTTCACATACAACACATGTTCCAGATGTGCCATCCGGAGTTCTTTCTTGTCAACACCACATGGGGGCTGTGAAATAAAAAAAAGTCACAGAACTTGTTCAAATGACAAACATTCAAGTGTGGATCGATTAAACCAGTCAGTCAGTCATGCAACACACTGTGCTTCTTTGTCAGAGCCACTTGGTGGCAGTACACAATCAGATGAATACAGGATACGTCTACAGATATATAATAAGTACAACATGTTAGCTGAAAGATGTGTGTTGAGCTATAGGTATCATATTTATTTCTTACAACAAAACTCTGGTGTCCAAAAAGAAAGCACTTTTTTTTTTGTACTTGTCGAAGCAATAACTGCTGTTTACATTACATTTATAATAATAACTTTTATTTATATAGCACTTTTAAAAACAAGGTTTACAAAGTGAACTTTTTCATACTTGATATGAAAAACGGTGGCGTTAGAAATACATGGATATTAGAAAATGTATTGAAGTAAAGGAAGTTGAGTCAATTACCGCTTGCTTGAAAGAAAAACACGGATCCTGAAAGTTGCTCGAACTCTGATTCATGATTTTAAGCTATATATATATATATATATATATATATATATATATATATATATATATATATAAGTTCCACTTGACTACACCTGACACAACTCTTGCCTCTATTCTTTCATGTTTAAAAACTGTGACTCTGCGGTCTTGGACGAGACAAGAAACCATTATTTCTCCAAGTTGTAAGATGGAAGAAGTCGAGCTTGACAACAAATAATCACACCGAAGGCTGTAAGAAGCGCCAGTTCAATTCACTCATGGAACAACCCAAAGGAAAAGAAAAATGATAGTCAGTCTGCAAAAAACAAACAAACACTGAAGCAGATTACAGTGTTTGCAGCGTGTTGGTGTGGCTTGATGAGGAAGCGTGATTGATGTCATTAATCTTCAGTATTCGACACGAGCAGCGTATTTATTGCTGCAGAGACTGGGGGGGGGGGGGATGACATTATTGGAATATATTTGACAGTAACAGAGAGTGGGCTTGGTGATGAGAGGGAGCAGCAGCTAATGTTGTCATGTATCGTGTCCTTCAGCCAGTCAGAATTAGTCTAAGTGATACTGATAAATATCACAAACATGGTATACAAGAATGTAATATCTCTTATTTATGTACACACACACACTCCCCACAAAACAATGTTACAGCAGTGACATTTTAAATCCACTGTGAAAATCAAACTGGAAAAGACAACACATATTTCTTAGAAACTCCCCCATTATCAAAATCCTGTCAGAAAACTCCAGCAGAGCAAGTTGAATTCATTGTTTGTTAGATTCTGTCAGCGCCTCAGCAAAAAGAAAAAAAAAAGAAACCTCAAGAAGCACATTTTAAAGAATTAAATAGAGTAGGTGCACTGTGAAAAGCAACATGGATTTCCTGTAATCAGGAAGTGGCAGGTGTGCCCACTTGGGCTAATGAGGGAATGAGGAACAGGTGTGCAGCCAGGTGGGTCGTCAGGTGATTAGGCTGGTGAGGACCTGCTGTCACCAGGACGCGTCCAAATCAATGTGGAGGAAATCCGCATGATTTACATTGTATATCGGCACACGTTTTCTCCTCACACATATCTGCAGTCTATAAATCAAGTGTTAATATTTCCCTTCTTTATTATTTTGTGAAGCGTAAAAAAACTAAAACATTACAGCCTCAGGGATATTGCCTTTCCATGAGTAAATATCTTTTTTTTTCATATTTTCAAACATAGACCTTTGTAGTTTCCTACACCTCTTGGCTCAGGAATAAGAAAAGAATAGAATAGAAATAGAATAGAAATATACTTTATTAATCCCCAAGGGGAAATTTGTTGACACAGTAGCACCAATAAACTAAACACAATAAAATATAAATATAAGAAAGAAAGAAAGTGACATAAAGTATACAAAGAGAAATATAAAATACAAAATAAAATAAAAAAAAATAAAAAATATATATATATATATATATACAACATATATGTAAATACAGCAATGTAAAATAAAATTTTAAATAAATAAATAAATAAATATATAAATAAATAAATAAATATATATATATATATATATATATATATATATATATATATATATATATATATAGACAGTGTGCAAAATGCAGAGTGTGTGTATGTATGTAGTGTAAATGAAATGTGTGCAGTGCAGATCAACACATTGTAAGTGTGAATGTGAATGTGAATATGTACAGTGATAGTTAGTGCAGTTATTGCAAGTTTCTGGGCAGAAATCTTCAAACACAATGTTTTTCAAGAAGACAAGGGAAAGATGTTTTCATTTACTTCTGAACTTTGACATTCCTCCGTTGGTTTGAAGCTGCAAACTGGCGACCTTCCTGAAACAATCCCAAACAATCTGTGACCTCTGGGCTTATGTCATGTCAGGCGAACCAGCTCCTGTATGTGTTTACGGCTTTCTGGGGAGATGTGAGAAATAAGCAGCTTGAGGCAAATCTAGTCTATATTTGGAGGGAATGACACATAAAAGGAGCTTCAGATATAGCATTAGACTGGTGGGTGTAAAGATTTAAACTGAAATAAACACATACACACGCTCACAAACACATATGCTCCCCTTAGTCAAAAGGTGTTAATTGGGTTCGGAGCGAGAGGTGAATCTCTTTTCAGCCTCAATGAAGCGTTCACCAGCAGCAGATGGAAATAACTGGAAACATGGGGATGGAGGTACACATTTGTTATGCATTGCTAATCCATTTGACCCAACTAAAAAGGTTATGGGTAAACTTTGCCTCACTTGAACTAATACCACACGTTGCCTAATGAGCCAGACTCATTTCATTGTTCTGTATTTCTTTATTTATTAATCTGTATTAGGTAGTGAGCATTTATTTAGTCTATGCATTAAGAAAAGACAGCAATTTACGCTGACTTTGAACGTATACTTAATATTGTTACACTTGCTGTATTGTTCTGTTAGAAGATGTGTTACCCAATGCTGTTACGCATATTTAACACAAACCCAAGTCATATTGTTGCCTTAACCAAACCAATCATTTCATAATGTTAACCACGTGCCCATTGTGCGTTTCTGCAAACTTTATACCAACGTGTTTTTGTGTTAACTTGAATAAGGTCAACCCCTTGATGTGTGGAAGGAAGTGACACATTAAGTGGACCAGAGCGAGAAGCTCTTCCAGAATGTTCTGTGTTTGTCTCTGTTTTCTAAGAAGCGGTTTCAGTGCCGTTTCATCAGCTTCAGAGGCGGTTCAAAGCCGGCCTGGCCTCACCTGGTCTGTCTTTGTTCCCCTCATATCCAACTCCCTGAACTACCTACACAGGAAAGTGAGTCGATATGGGAATACGCTTCAGCTCTCAAGCAATACTTGAGACTTGTTTATAGGAGTATTTTTAAAGGCGCTAAAATACAACGACTCTTTAGGGCAGGGGTGTCAAACTCATTTTAACCATGGGCCACATCAGCATCATGGCTGCCTCTTAAAGGGCCAGTGTAACTGAAACATATACATATTGTACATAAGAACATGTCTCTTGTATTATAACATAAATCCATTTAATTTGAAACCTTCAAAACAAAAGCACGGGATATTTCAGTATAAACTACGCCAACATTTTGTAAATAACTCTCTTTGCATTTGATTATTGTTTATTTGAGTGTAGAAATAATGTACATAAGAACATGTCTCTAGCATTATAACATGAATCCATTACATTTGAAACCTTCAAAATAAAAGCGTGGGCTATTTTTCTTACATTTCTTTAAGAAAAGGTGATCATATGTCTTTCAAGCCGCCAGGGGGCCACATAAAAAGATGTGTTACACTAACTTAATTCATCTCAAACACTTCATTCTTACCCAACCTAAGAAAAGTTTGATCAAGACCTTTAGGAACACTTTATCACCTCATTCTTCATCATAAGAAAAGTTTAATGCCCTGCCAATGTGCATCTTAATCCCAGCGCAGCACCGTCTGCACATTTCCCTGCATCACCTCTAATGGTGTACATTAATCTACAGTAGGTGCCTCTGGCTTTGTCCCTTCTCATTATTGATCTCCTGTGGGCCAATCGGGAGGCGGAGGGGGCTGATGGCTATTGGTTTTAAAGGCCACCGCTGACCTGGGGTCAACAAGATGCAGCTGTTAAAGATTCGCCCTGCTTTAATCAGGTGGACGCTTTTAAACGGGGGAATAGAAATCAGACCCTATATTCATCTTAACAAGAAAACAGCTTTTATTGTTATTGACTCATCCCTTCACTAAGCTGCCTTGCCAAGCTTTTGCACCGAGCATGTCAATACGAGGTTATCAGGGAGAGATGATGAAGGTTTATTGTTTTGAAATGTCAGAAAGAAGTAGACAGAAAAGCCTGCAACATATTTTGTATAAAGTATTTTAAATGAAGAGGCCATTCAAATTGAGTAAAAAGCTCCCAATGCAAACACCCCACAGCTTCACAACTGACACTAAAGACACACATAGACAGGAACAACAAAGCTCCTTATGTTTAATTATGACCTGCTAGTCATTATCTAATATGAAAATAAATTATCCCACTTTTCATTTGTTTTAATTGCAGATTTTAAAATGTTGGCGTTGTTATTAGACACTAGAAACAAATAGTGAAACTTGTTCAGCTGATCCTCACTGGGACCAATGCATGGCCAACCTGGCTCAATGCATTATTAATAGAAGAATAGAATAGAATAGAAATGTACTTTATTAATCCCCAAGGGGAAATGTGTGGACACAGAAGCACCAATAAACTAAACACACAATAATAAAATATTAATATAAGAAAGAAAGAAAAAGTGACTGTGCATAAACTATACAAAGTGAAATATAAAATACAGAATAATATATATATATATATATATATATATATATATATATATATATATATATATATATATATATATATATATATATATATATATATATACACACACAACATATATGCAAATACAGCAGTGTAAATAAAATAGAATATAGTGGTGTTAGAATTAAGCACCAGGGAAGATTTTGGAAAAGTGCAACCCTAGAGGTTCAGGTTTGCAACCCTGGAGGTTCATGTTTGCACACACAGCTACTTTATGGAAGCTGATGTCCACATCTTTAAGGTGTATTTGTGGTGTAGAATAACTGATGACTAAAGTGAATGCACATGATATTTGGAACATCTATAGGTGCAGTCTGTTTTTCATTACCTGAAAGCCTTCTGTGCTCATCTGCTTCTTTCTTATTTGCATCTTACATTTTACCTGAACTCACCTCAGCAGTCAGGGAAAGTTGTGCAGCATTGTCAACATTGAGTGTGGGCTTCTCTCACTCTTATTGGATTACATATCTGGATTAAAGATGGAAATCTAGAAGCAGATATAACCCCTGGCAAAGCATTCCTTGATGAATAGGGAGTGAGTATGTGTTGGCATAATGTACATAACATATGCATTTACCACTGCTATGAGCTGCTTGACTCTCTCTCATGTTTATATTAAAAGATGACCTTAAATTCATCTTGATGAAGTTAGAACCATATGTTATTTATTCTTTTATTTTACATGACAGCGGCGTACTGTGTGAATAGTAAACAGTTCTTGTTGTCACTTGCTGAACCGTTTAAAGGGCAGATGCTCACAGTGTCACCAATGAATAGAAGCATTTCAAGTAATTAATCTCTACCTGACCTGCATTGCTTCATCATATCATCTGCTTTTATCACTTCTATCATAATGCCGATAAAGCTCCAGAGTCCTTGGTAACTGATGTGCTCCGTTCCCTTTTTTCCTCCATGAATTGTTTGACCTCTTTGGCATCACGTGTGAGCAAAAGACGGCAGTGACGGCTTCATTTAGAAAAAAAACATCTTTCCTTCTTCATTGTTCTTTTCCCCCGAAACTTTTCATGCTGAAAGGAAAAGTGCTGACGCATGCAAACTTCCGTAACCGTTGAGTCATCTTGGGACATGAAGTGTCTCGCATCCTAAGTCGTGTCAGGTGAACGCAACGAGCCATTTATTAATATGGATGAGAAGCGAAAGAATGGAGTCGTTTTCTTTATTGCGCAGTCGGGAAGATCGGGGGAAAAGCGAGAAATGACTTTAAATGCTGGAAGGATAGAATGAATGACAGCTATTGCTTCAAATGGAACTTTTGGAATATGAATGCAGGTGCTGAGTGCATATTCAAAACAAAGGCAGGAGTCCTTTGTTTGTTCATCTCTTTTGGTTTCGAAAGGCATCTTTTGGTTTCTCTGAATGCTGCTTTGGGTTCACGGTGTGTACTCAGTCACACGCGTGGTTGTGTGTGTGTGTGTGTGTGTGTGTTAGATTATGCATCAAACGCCACTAAATAATGAGCGGGAATACAGCTGCTCTACTTTCAACTTGTACAAACCCAAGACAAAACAGGACTCTGGGGAGAAAGCCTATATGGATACAACACAGTTTTGAAATGAAAAGTTCCGGAAGAGGATCTGAAGACGGGGCAAAACTTTAACGCCAGCCAACTTTCAAACTTTCAAAATACTCTCCAAACTATCTCAGATAGAGAAGGATAGGTGATAAGATGGAACTATTGAGAAACTGTTATTTCTGAATAAAAATTAATAAAGGGTCCCCTGTCCTGTACATGACTGTCCAAGTTACACACGCATATTCAGTCCCCTCTTTCTAGTTCCACCAGCACTGTCCTCTGCCTGCTTAAGCCCATGACATTTTCCTAAAGTGACATAATAACATTATTACACAACCTGCCATATCATATGATGATACTACCATTTTGGGAACATTTACACACACAGAATACATTCAAAACATATTTTATTATGCACATATGTGATCATTTATGAACAGAAATTATTTGGTCATACATTTGTGTAATTCAGTCATCGCCGACAGCCATAACAGACACAACAATGCAATGCATCACATTATGTGGTTCGGATACAGCTGCCTGTCATTATACACTTGGCCAGTAGGTGGTGTCGTGAGCACACAAAGCTTCGAGAAATGAACCCTTTCTCGAACCGATTGGCTGAAGTGGTTCGATGCCTCATGTCATGAGGCTTCATCTCGAGTCAAAGTATGTTCTTACCTCGGCAACTCCTGATCCAAAGAGGAATTTTCTTTATCCACTTTCACAGAAGCAGAGCGGGAGGTTGCCTACGGGCTTTAGCTGGGGCAAGACAACTACTGCCGTCCATCAAACTGTATGGGGTTACCTATGTGCTTTTGCAGGGACTAAACAGTTAATAATAATAATAATGATAATACATAAGATTTATATAGCGCTTTTCCAGGTGCTCAAAGACGCTTTACAACACATAATTAAAAGAAAAAATCTAAAAGCTATATATGCATAATAAATTACGATAAAACAAACGATAAAAGCAAATAAGAACATACAGAGAACACAATCACACATTAAAAGTAGTTTTGAACAGGTGGGTTTTGATTTGTGATTTGAACGATGACAGTTCGGTGCAGTCTCGGATGATTTTGGGGAGAGAGTTCCAGAGGGAGGGGGCAGTTGAGTCAACTAGGACATCTGTGTTGCTTAAACTATTCCGACTGTAGTGATTAGTTGGGCACAGCTGCACTTGATATTTCACCTTTAATTGAACTGACTGGAGTTGAATGAACCAAAACCTCAAATATTTTTTTACAGTGTGTAGATAACACTGAGAACAATATAATCAAGTTCATTTGGATATACAACATTGTCTATACATGGAGCAGCTCTAGATTTTTTTAATTTGATGACATAACACGTTTTTGACTTAGATAGAGAAAATATAGTAGACATATTTCCCCTTGGGGATTAATAACGTATATTTCTATTCTATTCTAGATCTCTGGTTTGTGGCATTGAGAGGGAGTGGCTCAAAACCACAGTGCAATGAGATGCCCACACTGAGGATGTACGTGTGAAACGTGCTTCACGGTTTCTCCTGCGTGTTGACGTCACCGGTCCACTACGCCCCCCCCCCCCCCGCACTCCGGTGATGCTGATTCCTCCTCTCGCCCCCTCCCCCCTTTATATCGGCACCATTTCTGCTATCCTCACGAGAGAGAGAGAGAGAGAGAGAGAGAGAGAGAGAGAGGGAGCGAGAGAGGCTACCCAACCCCAGCAGAGCATAGAGGCGTCAGACGGCCGCCAGAGCTTCCCGGTTACGCGCTGTTCAGAGGCCCATCGACGTTTCGCAGCGCCAGAACCAGCGGCAGAAGTCCACATAGTCGGGCACACGGCCACATTTACAGGTAGTAATGGAGAGCCTGCTGGATAATCCCATGAAAGCCGTTCTTTACCTGAAGGAGCTCACCACTATCGTGCAGAACCAGCAAAGCCTGATCCAGACGCAGCGCCAACGCATCGACGAACTCGAGCGTAAGGTGGAGGACCTGATAGGAGAGAACCGACACTTGCGGGACCCCCATCACTACGTGCAGCAGCCCGCGCACCACCACCACCACCACCACCCGACTCACCGCAGCGTCAGTCCTCAGGCGCCGGCTAACCTCCATCAGCACCCGGGGAGCAACAAAGCGGCGGCGCATCTCGGCCAGCAGGCGCAGCAGCAGCAGCCGCCGCCGCCGCCGCAGCCTCAGCCGCCTCAGCATCAGCCTCAGCCTCAGCATCAGCATCAGCATCAGCCTCAACATCAGCATCAGCCTCAGCAGCAGCAGATCCCCGGTCTGTCGGCCCAGCCTCAGCAGCAGCAGCAGCAGCAGCAGCAGCAGCATCAGCATCCGACCTCTCCTGCGCCGTCCTCCCATCACCCGCAGCAGCTGCAGCTCGTGCCCACCTCGCCGCAGTCCCCCAAAGCGAGCCAAGCCAGCCCGGACTGCGCCGAGGAGGACAAGAGGAGCCCCTGCTGCAAGTCCCTGGTTCCGCAGACTCCCACCACCCTCTGCCGCTCGGTTGGAATCTCAAGGAAAGCGGAGTAAGTAGCTTCCATGCTGTGTGAGATAATCACTGTGGTACTCTTCCAATACGATTTGACCGATAAACCAAACAAAGATGTATCTATAACATGCAAATACACTTCAATTTGCTGGATTTTCTTCTCAGTGTGGTTTGCAACATGCCCTCCCATTGATATGCTATATATCTTGTGGTGAACAATAAATAATGAAACACTCAATATGACATTCAGTGACCTTATGGATATTTCACCAGTGCAATTTTTTGGGGTCTAAATATAGAAAATGTGCTTGGTCGGAAAACCCTTTGCTCCATCAGATATAAACCCACAGCGTGTTATTATCACCCACGTAAGGGTGTCAGCAACATAATTCGAGGGAAGCAAGACACTAAAGATGTTATGAAGTGGCGTTATCAAAGACACCGTATATGGCCTGCGCTTGATTTGCCTTTGATTCACTTCACATGCCTTGACAAGCTGGAGCTTGATATTCAAGCTCCTCCTGTATTTTCGCATTATTCACTCAGTGGTTGTCCTGATGAATCAATTGAATGCTTAATAGATATTGATCTTGAGTACCCATAGCTGGCAGATTGTTGCTTCTGCACCAAGCTAGACTGTCCCCACTGGGTGGGACTGTACGGTGGAGTTAAAGGGTTTTTGGGAGCAGAAGTTTTGTTAAATCATGCGTTGAATATATTCGGCATCTATACTTGTCTCTTTAGATTTGTTGCCCGGTCTGTTGAGGTCAACGAGCTTCCTCGGGTTTCCACACTTGCACAAGGCATCCATTTTTTAAGTAGTGCCGGGAGAGAATGGTGATACTGTAAACATACATTTAAAAAAAAAGAAAATCGCCAACCCCCTAAAAGCAAATCTTTGACTTTGAGACGAATGTCAACACTTTCACATCGTCACATTAAAAAGAGACACCTCATTGTTCCTCATTAAGAAACAAGCTGAAGGGTGTCACACGAGGAGGAACAGAGGAATAAAAGACAGGGAGACGTCAGCTGTTGCCGGTCAATTCCCTTACATGACATATTTTGCTTTTTATATGCACTGTATCGGCTTCAGAAGGGTCCATGATGTGGAATGTTCTCTGTCAAGGTCACATGAATTCATTCTACCACACACACACACTCACACACACACACACACACACAAACACACACACCGAGCTGAGCCCCGTCTGTTCCACTCGGCTGTATTTGCATTATTTTCTGTTAATCCAGATTGATTATTTGTGCCATTAAGACATCATTCCTAAACACCGGGGGTCAGGAGTAGCACACATTAGAGAGAGAGAGAGAGAGAGAGAGAGAGAGAGAGAGAGAGTACACTTTCTTATTTCCTTAATATAAAAGCAGTGACACATGAAAAGCAGGAGACGTGAAGCAGCATTGTCATTCCCATTTAGAGCATTGATCCTGGTCACGATGGTGTATCACTGGGCTCTCCATGCCGCAGGGGGAGTAATACATTTCTAATAATGGGAGGATGACAGGGACGTGTCACAATCGTACTAATAAGAGTTGTGTGTATATTTGTTTGTATATGTATCCAGGTTATTCTCCGTTTGGTTGCTCCTTTTGCAGAGCCGTGGCCTGAGAGTCAGCGGCGTGCTACAAGTGGCTTTAGGGGGGAAGTGGCAGCACAGCCCGTCACATCTCAAAGAGAAATACGTTTATTATCTTTTAGTTAGTTTGGGAGATAAACTCAGAAAACCACTTTGTTTTACCTTTGATTTAAACAAGTGATGAGTTGTCTTTGTGGTCAGCCACGTTAACATGGCTGCTATAGCGGTACTTTCATATTTAGTGTACAAATATAAGTGTGGTATTGACCTTCCTGTCTAATAGTATATTTGACAAAATGTCAAAACAATTTAAGGCGGGATAAAGTTAACTTAGCGTTAGCTAAGTGTTGCCTTGGTGTGTGACTTCGTATGGAGGACTCAAAATGACTTAAGTATAAATAAATAAATAATTAAATGCATGAATAAATATAGGAATAAATAAATAAATGCTTAAATAAATGTATAAATAAATACATGTATAAATAAATGCTTAAATAAATGTATAAATAAATAAATACAGGATTTAATGAATATAAGTTATAAATAAACAGGACATCATTAAATAAATATATTTCTACATTTCTGTATTTCTTCATTTATTTATTTCTCTATTTATGTGTCCACACGTATTTCTTCATTTATTTATGTGTTTTGAGTCCTCCATAACTTGGAAATAGACACATTATTTTCCACCTTCCTTGATAAAAGATAAATAAAACCTCTTGCAGCATCTGCAAGAACTCAACGTCACACTCATAATTCATGCGAGGTATTAAGGTGCTCAGAATAATAACTATAGGTAAAATAAAGAGAGAAAAGTCAACAAAGATCCCTGAGTACTGGGATGTACTGGATCTCCAGTTGTTAACCAGCTCATCTGTGCTTTTGCTTGATAAAGCATAAAATGAATTAGCAAAGCTTTAAGTGAACAATTAAATGCTCGCTCACGTCACACACTCCCCATCCCTTCCAGTGGCATCGTTTGCGAGGCTCTAAACAGTCGAGTTGATTCCATCCTCGCAGACTTCTGCTTTGCTGCGAGCTCAAACTTCACAGACGGAGAGTTTGAAGTGTTGTAATTGTGTTATTCATTACATTACATTACATTACATTACATTACATGTCATTTAGCAGACACTTTCATCCAAAGTGACTTACAATAAGTGCATTTCAACCTAGAGTACAAACTAAGAACAACAAGAATACAGAAAGTAACATTTCCTCATAGTCAAACTACAAAAGTACCATAATAAGAGATATTTAAGAGCCACTGAAGTGAAAATCTGTGTTTTAATCCAGATATAGTCGGAAAAGGTGTGTTTTCAGTTTCCGGCGGAAGCTGTAGAGACTATTGTAATATGTATTCTACTCCACTATCTCATCCCCATCCTCTAACCACAAGGCTCTCCACCTCTAGAGCCATCTCCTGGCTGGGCCGGAGCATTCAGTCCACCCCGTCCTCTGGTCCTCTGTCTACACTCTGGGGGTTGCCATGGCGCGCGCGTGTTAAAAATACCAGCGTCTGAGTAGTGGGCGTCAACAATAGGACGGTGTTTGTGTACCTGCGTGTCTGATAGGCAGCAATCCCATTGCCCAAGGTGGAAATCCCAGGGTTCTCATATAGCTGCAGGTGCTTCTCTGCTTCCTCTCTGCCTCCCACTCTCCCACAGATATTTTAAGCTCTTGCACACAAAGCACTCACTAATGCACACAAACCCTAACGTGCCATATGCCGCCTGGCAGCCCGCGTGTTTTTTCCGCACCGGCCGTGACTCCCACCGCACCCCCTCTCTGCCCTCGTTTTTTCCTCCTGGCTTCGGAGCAGCTGGAGTGCAGAGAACATGGCGTCTAATACGCTGTGCATGCAGCACGTATAGAGATGGGGGGGATTCAGCATCTTAGCATACATTACAGAGTAGCCCTGCTGAGTGCCTGCTGGATGCTGCAGTGTCCTTGTTCTTACGCTCTCAGATCAATGAACCTGCGGAATTCTTCTGCACAGGCTTTTCACTCTCGCGTTGATCTCCAGGTCTTATCTTAAAGAGACGCTGTCTTTTATCTGAATCTATCATGGGGAATTTCTCAAAATGTTAGGCTTACTTTGTGGGAGCAATGTGCATTCAACACAAGGTTAAACACAGCTGTGTGAGTAGCTAGACAACGCCGTCCCCACCTCAACTTCAAATAACGTTTATTAAAATACTTATAACAGGGTTCTTACGGTCATGGAAAACCTGGAAAAGTCATGTCATTTTAAAATGGTCATTTCCAGGCCTGGAAAAGTCATGGAAAAAACTTAAATCATAAAAGTTTTGGAAAAGTCATGGAAATTTGTTATATTCACTTCGAGTTTGAAATAATGAATATGTTTTAGAAAGAAAGACTCACAATATAAGACGGCGTACGCTCTCATACTGGCGGCACAGTTTTCTTTTTTTCCGCGTTGCAAGTGAACGCACCTTAACTGGAAAATTCGATGGCCATAGCTCGGGAAGCAAATATTTATTCTTTAAATAAATATTTTCTCTTATTCATTTGTTTCATTAAATGTATACTGTATGCTTTGGAATTCACATTGTTTAAATACTAAATGTTCTTATTTTTTCATGTATAAACCGATATTTCAGTTTGGTCATGGAAGTTTGGTTTAAAGTCCTGGAAAAGTCCTGGAAAACCACTGGTCAACATGTGTAATAACCCTGTCATTTGGAGTCGACCGGATGAGCGTCAGTCCGATATTCCTCTTTTTTCATTTAGCTCTCTTTTGCTCTCCATCAACTCCTGAAGGAGCGATCTATTTGTTGTTGTTGCTATCTTCACCAGCTTACCGCTAACTCTGTCTGTCTGCCCGTTGTTGCTGGGCAGGTATCACACAGAGGATTTGTTAAAAGCTTCTAGCTGAAAACAGCTGTCGGCTGCTGGAATCGAGGTTAACGAGAGCCAGGAGAGTGAACCGGCACCGCAAAGCTGCGGAGCTGAAAACCAGAACCACGAGAACACAGACATCTTGTTTTGTGATCAGGGTCCGTACGGTCATGGAAAACCTGGAAAACTCATGGAATTTTAAAATGGTCATTTCCAGGCCTGGAAAAGTCACGGAAAAAACTTAAATGACAAAAGTTTGGGAGAAGTCATGGAAATGTGTTATAATCACATGTTCATTTACACCGAGTTTAAAATAATTCATATGTTTTTGAAAGGAAGACACTTAAAATATAAGCCGGCATACGCTCTCATACTATCGGTGCAATTATTATTTTTTCCCGTTGCAAGTGAACGCACCTTAACTGGAAAGTTCGCTGGCCATAGCAACAACCGCTCAGGAAGCGGTCGTGATAATGTAATTTGTTTAATTTAAAGTGTATCGTATGCTTTGTAATTCTCATTTTTTGAATACTACATTTTCAAAAATGTTCATGTATACACCGAGAATTCAGTTTGGTCACGGAAATTTGGTTTAAAGTCATGAAAAAGTCCTGGAAAAGTCCTGGAAATCCATCGGTTATCATGTGTAAGAACCCTGTGTGATGATTTGGATGAACATAAGAGAAAAGTAGAACCGCTGCCTCGCTGTGTGTGAAATAGAAAGGTGGATGATGGATGTGATGAGTTCAAATGAACATATTCTCTCTCTCTGTTTTCCCCCCATCCTGCCACCATTACTCAAGAGCTGGCTCCTCCTCTCCCGCAAACCTCTGCTCTTTACCCCCCCCCCCCCTCCCCCCCGTCTGAACGGGAATCACGTCTGCTCTGTTATGACAGGGTGGCTTTGCTCGGCAGCTATACTGGAATCCAAATCATGAATATCACATTTGGTGCGTAGTGCTTTTAAATTGCTTCATTTCTCAGAGGATGTAGCTGCCGGGTGATACCTGACTCTCCCTGGAAGAATATTATCTGTTTTCATGCCCGAGTTGAGCGAGGCAAAAAGACAGTGCCAGTTGTCGGTAATCCAGCCGTGTGTGTGTGTGTGTGTGTGTGCTCGTGTGTGTTGTGTTTGAGTGTTAAAAGGACAAGAGAACAGCTGTTCTAAGGGGATGTATGGGATGAGTTTCCATCTGTAGTGGCTCCATGGTAATCAAGGATAACAGTTGTTTGGCTCACTGCACACTGCTGGTCTGAAGGGTTCGATTCCCTTCTTCCTGATCATGTCACCATCACTAATTTAGATGTACATGCAGGGTTCGTACGGTCATGGAAAACCTGGAAAAGTCATGGAATTTTAAAATGTTTATTTCCAGGCCTGGAAAAGTCATGGAAAAAACTTAAATCACAAAAGTTTTGGAAAAGTCATGGAAATGTGTTATATTTACGTGTTTATTTACGTCGAGTTTAGAATAATTAATATGTTCAAATTATAAGCCACGTCCAAACAGATGGATTTGCACATAAAGGATAATAGTTTGATTAAAAGAATAAACATTTATAGTAACGTTTATTCTTTTAATCAAACTATTGTCTCTCATTAATTTCTTTCATTTAAGGTATATTGTATGCTTTGTAATTCTCATTGTTTGAATACTACATTTTCAAAAGGTTTTCATGTACGCACCGAGATTTCAGTTTGGTCATGGAAATTTGGTTTAAAGTCCTGGAAAAGTCCTGAAATTCCATTGGTCAACATGTGTAAGAACCCTGTACATGGTATACATTAATTAATTAATATTTTTTTCTGATATTCAGGGTTATCTTGCTGCCCCCTTTCAGGTTGACAGACATTTTGTTTAAAACGAGAGAAGATGATGATAGAGACCATTTAAAAAAAAAAAGAAGAAGCTACTGAACAACAGATTGACAGGCTGAAACTAATAAGAAAGAACAAGAAAAAGACAAAACATACTGAGAAGCCCCACAGGGCGGACGAGCCCATACATGCTGTTCCACTTCCCACTTTCCACATAACATGGAATAACTGCAAAGTTTATTTCCGTTATCTTTTGCATCTATAATTCCCAAACAATCCAAATGACAAAAATTGTCTAAAGCATGATTTCTTTATTATGCAGTCCTCTGTCTCTCGGGCACCGTGCCGACTCAGCGGAAGATGTGTCATCCTCGTCCTTGACACATCCAGATGCCACAGATGACACCATCTTTTGCATGTAAATATCGCACGCCCACATAACGGCTCTGCGTATAAATATGCTTTTTTCCGTTAGTCATGTTACACAAGCTGCATCGTGACTTGCCCTGTTTACGGTTGGAAGTAAATGATCCACATATTGTATTGATACGTTTCACGTCTTATTCGTGCAAATGAACAGGAGGCGTAATGAGAAATCAGCAGACGGTGTCTGTCGTTGGAACGCAATCTACATATTCTCTTCAGAAATGTGGTTGCAGATGGAAATGATATCAGTGTTCTGTCATCAATCAATTTGATTGCATAATGTAAGCAGACAGTTTGATTAAATAATCAAAGATGTGTTTATATATTTAAAAAAACGTTCCACATGATTACCTTTTTTTATTGTTACACTGATAGTAATGTTCCAAAATATTAACTCAAACTATGTTCAAATCTCAAGAGAAGCCTTGTTGAAAATACAGTGACATTACATTTTAGGAATAGAATAGAATAGAAACATACTTTATTAATCCCCAAGGGGAAATTTGTTGACACAGTAGCACGAAATAAACTAAACACAATAAAATATAAATATAAGAAAGAAAGAAAGTGACTGTGCATAAAGTATAGTATGCAAAGTGAAATATAAAATACAAAATAAAATAACATATATATGTATATGTATATATATATATATATATATATATATATATATATATATATATATATATATATATACACACAACATATATGTAAATACAGCAATGTAAAATAAAATAAAATATATATATTAAGGAGCAATACAGTTTCATAACAGCAGACAGTTTTTTATTGTGTAAGTAAGAACAAGGCTAATATGATAAGTGATAATACACCCCTCATTTCCCACCCTCTTGTAATATCTCTACAATGCATTACAACATCTTTAATCTGTCAACACAACGTGTGCTATCAGCTGGCAGTTATCAGCTGCTAAAGGATGTGTTGTTGTTGTTGTTGTTGTTGTTGTTGTTGCATGTACGATGTATTGACCATACAGGTGACTCAAACATGATGCATAGTGTAAAATGTGCTATGCCCTTCAAGATGGTGGGATTCCTCACAGGTAGAGGATGCTGTGTGATGGCTTCCCCTGGTCAGCGAGCTGATGGCCTCTGCAGCCGCTCAGGGAGTCGGGTTATTTGAAAGAAGGGACAGAGTGCAGTTATGGAAAAATGTCCACCCATCTGTCGCAGAGATTTCACCCCCTGAGAGCTAAGCCCTGGAAATCCCTCAGAACACAATCCTAATTGTTTTGCACCATGTGCACCATGTGCATCTGTGAGTGTGTGTGTGTGTGTGTGTGTGTGTGTGTGTGTGTGTGTGTCCAACGAGTGTTCGCCGAGCAGTTGGACGATGGGCCTGTGTTGGGGCAGAAGACTTTGAAGAAAACATGTAGCTGTGATTTTTCTGATTTACATTTTTTTGTATTTTCTTCAATTAGACCACATGTCTGTGTGTTTGGTCTTTATGGCATTATAAATACTCAATAATCAGATAGAAAATAGAATAGAATAGAAATATACTTTATTAATCCCCAAGGGGAAATTTGTGGACACAGTAGCACCAATAAACTAAACACACAAGAATAAAATATAAATATAAGAAAGAAAAAAAAGTGACTGTGCATAAACTATACGAAATGAAATATAAAATACAAAATACATAATAATCAAAAAAATAATATATATATATATATATATATATATATATATATATATATATATATATATATATATATATACACACAACATAAATGCAAATACAGCAGTGTAAATTAAATAAAATATAGACAATGTGCAAAATTATATACAAATTATACACAATCATGACAATCAAAAGGGGCATTGGTAACAGCTGCATTGTTAGCCAATTGTAATAAAAAACTGCTGGTACAACACATTACTCATAGTTCTCAGGTTTTAATATTCATGCTAGGTATGTAATACGACAATATGTATCATTTCCACTGATACAGCTACTGTATAGTTCATTCGTGGGCCATTGCTCTCCTACCAACACATTCTCCATGTCTGCCATGTGACTGCATACTGAAACACACAGAGCCATGCACAGGCACACACTTGCCCAGGGAAATGTCAGGTATGGTTAACTTTACAACCCAGAGTAATGTTCAAAGCCCTGCACCTACGGCTCCGAGGCATCGCAGCGCTGATCGGAACAGGCACAGCATGTCCAATCGGCTCTCCTGGTCCTCTCGACACATCACACAAAGCCTGGACCAAAGCTCAACCCGGATTTATTGTAATGAACCAGAGTGAAGAACACAGGATACGTCCACTTAGCTTCTAATTCACCCCCAATACTTGACCATTGATTTGCATTCTTCACATCTGACACAAATTCCTTCATCCAATTACTTTCCTCCCTTTAACAATGTAAATACTTGCTTGTTGGTGCAGTATTACAAAGAGGGGTTGGTACTGACACTGTCTATATATATATATATATATATCATTTAATTTTACATTGCTGTATTTACATATATGTTGTGTGTATATATATATATATATATATATATATATATAAATATATATATATATATATATATATATATATATATATTAATTAGAGAGATAGAGAGCTATAATATATATATATATATATATATATATATATATATATATATATATATATATATATATATATGTATATATAGCTATCATATATATACATATATGATAGCTATACTATAAAAATACATATATATATATGTATATATATATATATATATATATATATATAATTTTATTTTGTATTTTCTATTTCACTTTGTGTACTTTATGCACAGTCACTTTCTTTATTTCTTATATTTATATTTTATTGTGTTTAGTTTATTGGTGCTACTCCGTCAACAAATTTCCCCTTGGGGATTAATAAAGTATATTTCTATTCTATTCTTCTATTCTGGTAGTCTCACATCAAATGCTTGCTTGAATGAAGATTTGAATCTTCATTGTTAGGCCGCAGGTAGAAATGACTAACCTCATGTTTGTGTGTTTGTTTGCACCCTGTTGTCGTGTTCCCCGTGATATTTAAAAAGCATTTGGCGAGGCCACATTCAATTTATCATCACATTCAGATGATAAATTAAAGCTACTCGCCCTTCCCATCCGCTGTGCTTATATCATCTGTCAACCCCTTGATGCCAGGATTACATCATCAGGTACGCAGTGCCAGGGGAGGGGCTGATGACTCTACCTGTGATGTCACTGCTAACACAAGCAAATGAGATAAACAAGACATGAAGTCTACATGAGTCATACGTGTGGGTACTGAGTAACCACGTTATTGTGCGTGAGTGATGTGGTGAAAAATCGGCTTTTAATGCGTGATTGTGCGCTCTGTATGTTCTTATTTGTTTGTTTTATCGTAATTTATAACGCATAGCTTTTAGGTTTTTTCTTTTAATTATGTGTTGTAAAGCGTCTTTGAGCACCTGGAAAAGCGCTATATAAATCGTATGTATTATTATTATTTTTATTATTCTTTCCTTTTTTGTCACGACACCCCCATCGTCGGCCGGCACGTCTTTCCTTCCCCGTTCTTTTTGCTTCTACTCGTGCAGAAAAGGAGGATCGTCCTTCAAACTGCAGTTTACTTACTTCGGCACAAAGTGCATGTTCCCGATCGAGTCGATAGGAAGTTCCTCGTCGCCGGATATGAGACAACCGTGTCAGTTTGATAGCCGTCAAGCATCAGCGGGAATATCTGCGGAATTTGCCCCGCTGCCAAGTCCTCAGCAGATGTCCCTGCAGGAACGCAGCGTAGTGATGATGCTCAATAGGAGCTGATACAACGGCTCAATACTGGAGGCACCAGCTGGGGAGTAAACGTCTTTGTATACCATGAAAAGCGCTATAGAAATTGTATTTATTATTAGCATTATTATTAAAACCATAAGAAAAACGTCTACTTTCATGGGAAAATCAGGCTGTTTTCATACTTTTTTTTTTCCTGCATCTGGTTGCAATGGATATTTTGGATGTTTTTTTTAAGTCAAGGTGACCCTTTCTCAACCCTAAGATTTCTGCCTTCTCACATGGTAGTGTAAGGTATTCTGAAACTGGGCACTTCGCAGATGGTGGAAAACAGGCTTCCGTAAAACAAACAATAAAAGCTCCCGCCGTAGTCTTCCTCAACCTTCCGGTCTCGGGCGATACCAGTACAAGAGGGCCATTCGTCTTTTTCCAGAAGTTTTGTCACTCGAGGTCAAAACGTAATTTCCGGTCAAGTATGTTCACAATAAAATTCCCGCCTATTATTTTCGGTATTAAAGTCACCTTCACAATAAAAGTCCTGTGTTATTGTAAGTCACGTCACGAATTTCAACCGGCTTCGTCGATCTATAACACTAACATACAGTCACTCTCACGAACATACATTCATTCTTGACATTTACATTTGCATAGAGTAAACATTACCCCTATGCTTCATAATACATTAATAACAATATCAATATTCTCCCTAATATGTTCTATTATAATATCTTTCTATATGTATCAATTTAAAACACAAGACCTCTGCAGATGTTATCAAAATAAACTATTACAACCTAACAGTATTAAAGTGACCTTCACAATAAAAGTCCCTTGTTATTGTAAGTCACGTCACGGATTTCAAGCGGCTTCGTCGATCTATAATACTAACATACAGTCACTCTCATGAACATACATTCATTCTTTCCATTCACATTTGCATAGAGTAAACATTACCCCTATGCTTCATAATACATTAATAACAATATCAATATTCTAACTAATATTTTCTATTATAATATCTTTCTATATGTATTAATTTAAAACATAAGACCTCTGCGGATGTTATCAAAATAAACTATTACCACCTAACCGTAGCATTAGCTAAACACATTAGTTATTTTCCAGCTTTGTTACACCCACCAGCAATGTTGCATGGAAGAAAAACGTTAACAAAAGTGCAGCTTGGATCCTTCGTCCTTGTGTCGCGTCATGCAGACGACACAAAGAACCTGTTAACAGTATGACTTTATTTACAAGGTCGGAATAGAAATGAAAGATGGAATATAAAAGTGAAACCAAGGTATTTTCAAAGAGAGCACGAAGCTACTAAACTACTAAATTGTTCAGTTTCAAACATTTAAATACAATATCCAACCAACAATATCCCACTAACAAAGTCTCACACCCATCTTTGTTAAAAAAACAGAGTTGGGTGTCATGGTGTATATGCTGATTATAATCTGATCATAGGAATATGCATATAAAGGTTAATGAAACACCTCAGTGGGACCTAGAAGTGTTGACTTGCTGGTGTTTCGAAATTGTAATGTGACAAAACAGATGAGGATCAAAGACACGACTCAGACGTCACTGTAAATGTTGCAGCCTCAAGGAATTGTGGGGCGGAATTATCTGCTTTCCAGTTTGTGGGAGTAGCACTAATCCCACTAATAGTATTAATATTGTTTGCCAGCAGTTCTGTTTTCTTTTTGTTGTAAAACAGAACGTGCCTTCCCAGACCGTCTCTCTGTAATGTCTGCAGACTGTGCACAGACCGAGAAAACCCAGATATTTGTCGTACTATAAAGAAAATGGGTGATGGGAGAGAATATATTTTTATTTTAAGGAGTAAATCCAGCTTTTTTTCGACAAGTGAGCGCCAGGAAGCGGTCGGCTCCGGCTCCTTCCCTCTGTGCCTATGTCTCCTCCTTCCTCAAAGGCTCCTCTTTAAAGCGTCGTTGAAGTGGGACCAACAGTCGGGGGCGGAGTTGAAGACGAGCGAAAATGTTGAAAGCCAAGAACGATTTTTTCCTTCGTCTTTGATTTTCAGAGGTTGACTTTAAAACCTGAAATTCATCATTGATGTTTTAGATAGTGTATCATTTAAATGTACTACAGAACTTATCTAGCTGATGTAAATATCACCACATTTATGACATACTGGTGGCATTTGGAAAGGAAAGCATCCAAACACTGTCTTCAAATGTGATGAATATTAAACATGAACATGGAGTCATACAGACCCACAGGTTACACAGGGTAATCTAATTCTGGTATCTGAAGTTCATCTCGGACTTTAATACTTCTGATATATATGATGTACAGTATATTTATGTTATTTTATGCCTAAATAACTGATTATAAGCTGTATTATTTATTTGTATTATTATTATTATTATTATTATTATTATTATTTAGTAACTTAGTATTAGTATTTTGTATTAGTATTTTAATAGTAGTATTAGTATTTTGTATTTTAGTATTATTATTTTGTATTTTTGTATTTAGTTTTTGTGTTTTTGTGTTTTTATTTAAATTTTATATTTTATTCTTATTAAGGCTCTAATGTACATTCACTGCTGTGATCCTGCAATTTCCCCACTGTGGGACTAATGCATTAATATCTTATCTTATCTTATTATTATGAGTATAATTGGACTGCAAATTGACTGCATGACACAGATAATATAATAATATAATAATAGAAAATGACAAACAGGGAGGCGTCTTGTACAGTCATGAGATCGCTGTCACACACTTTAATGACAAAGTACACAGAGTAAGATTCATGTACGCAAGTTTTTCAATTAATCAAGGAAAATAGTCTCCCTTACCTGAAAAGGTGGTTACCAAATGATTTGAAGAACTCAAGAGTATTTCTTCAGTGAAAGAAGAGCAAAGAGCGACACTGATAGCGTTTCTTTCTGATTTATTGAGTTTGATTGACGGATGAAGGGTTATTTGGGAGTTTTTCCTGATCCGATGTGAGGTTTTGGGGCAGGGATGTCTATGTGTACAGATTGTAAAGCACTCCGAGAAAATATTGTAATTTGTGAAACTGGGCTATACAAATAAACTGAATTGAATTGAATTGAATTGAATTGAATTGAATCACCTGCCACGTTTTTCCTTTGAGAGTGCCAACAAGCTCAATCAAACCACCACTGATGCACCGTGGCTTTCGGTGTATTAATTAAGTAATGTCCATCTCCGTCCGTTAATATTGTGATAATTTATTTTCTAAAGCAACAAAAAAGAACAAACAAAATGTAAACACTTCCTCCTTCTGTGTGTGGTAAAAAAACCATCGGCCACCCAGGTGCATGCTGGTCCTGAGCCTATCCACCTCTACATATAACCACAGGTGCCCAGTGTTACCCAATCACTGAACCTACAACTAAATATATTAAACTAAACTACAATTATCATAAGAAACAACTAACATATCAAAATATAACCTAAATAGTCAATAAACAATCAATATTACTTTACAATAAAACCTAAATACAAATGTCAAATGAAATAGCTCCAACAGACGTCTCCGATAGTTCCGTGTACCGGTGTGTTACATTTCATCTTAGTCGAGGCGGCGTGAATGAAGCTCGCACGTTGCAGCTTTTTTTTTTTTAGACATGTTTGATGGAAGTTTTTCAAGGGATCGAATAGAAGGACGAGATTCTTTCTTCTTCCTCTTTTGTTTGCTCCCTCTTGGGGAAAAGCCCGCGCCGCTCTCTCGTCCATCTCCGGCTCTCTCTCAATTTCGCTTGCAGAGGCCGAGCTAAGCCCCTCGGGACGGCCCGGGAGTCCGCGCTGACGTAAACCTTTCAAGGAAGCTTTTTTTAACTCACTGTGTGTGTGTGTGTGTGTGTTTGTAAAGGAATTGATATAGGCTTTGAGGAGTGTATAGCGGTGTGTGTTGATGTGTGTGTGTGTGTGTAAGATTGGCGCAGTGCTCATACATTTAGTACAAGGATATATTTTTCGGCTGATAATCCAGCACAAAATCACTTTTAATACATCACTTTAAGAAATGCTCACACCGCTATGGATTTATTTCCTCAGAAAGCTTTTAGTTTGTAAAACATAGTGATGAACGGGCACTAACGGACAGGGAAGTATTAAAAAAAGATGTTGTGTCATTTTTTATTTAACACGATCATAGTGCTTCTGGTGTATCATTTATTAAGTGACTTAAATTAAACTTGAGGATTGTTACGATCTCCTTGTTCTCTTTGCACAATATGCTGAGCTGGCAAAAGTTTTATTTTTTTTAAGCCATGTTCAACAGAGTGATTTATATTCAACCCACCTTCAGGGTTCTTACGGTCATGGAAAACCTGGAAAAGTCATGGAAAAAACTTAAATCCTAAAAGTTTTGAAAAAAGTCATGGAAATTTGTTATTTATGCCGAGTTTGAAATAATTAATATTTTTTTTTAAAGAAAGACACTCGAAATATAAGCCGGCGTACGCTCTCAATACGCAGCATTTTCTAAAATGTTCATGTTTATACCAAGATTTTCAGTTTGGTCATGGAAATTTGGTGAAAAGTCATGGAAAAGTCATGGAAAAGTCCTGGAAATCCATTGGTCACAATGTGTAAGAACCCTGCACCTTACTATTATATCATATTTCTTTTTTTAAATCACTTACTACTCTCTGGATTTTACTTTGTCCTTGTCTTTAAAATGCATTTATTCCAAAATGTTGCATCCCAAAAAAACATGTAAATGAAATAAAGCCAACAAATAAACAAAAATCCCCTTTTAAAGGCCTCAACTGAGCCACTTTTCTTAATAGGGTGGCCTCCTCCACTGTGTCTGCACTTACCATGTGTGGCCTTCAGGGGCAGCCTCTAATAACGCATTTACGCTACTTCAATGAGCGAACACGTTCACAGCTATTATTTCCCCCGACTGCCAAGGTAATGGTCTGTGAAAAGTAATCCGTCAATTATTGCGAGCGTTGATCCCCTTTCCCTCTCTCGCCGTTCCCTCGCTTCGAACGGCATCACTTCAGCGTGCACACGTCTTTTTCTGCCAGCAGCCGAGTCGAATTAGCCGGAGAGCTATTGACACGCGAGGAGGAGCGCATCCGCGAACACATCACACACCAGAAGTTAAAACAAAATACAATGAAACCGTGGCGCTCAGATTACACTCTGCCTCAAACAGACCCAGTGTGTGGAAGAGCTTATTAAAGCTTATGGATTCTTTTTTTTATCGGCGGTATTAGCGAGCTTAGGCCATAAGGGGAACTGAGTCAATGGCATGGAAGATCGGAAAGCAGGTCATGTGACTTCAATTTAATCGTCAGGAAAGGGTTTGCAGGTTTTCTGGAGACGAATTCACGCCGACGCGGAAGAAATGTTTGCGTAATTCCGAACATAAAACAGGGTTCTTACGGTCATGGGAAACCTGGAAAAGTCATGACATTTTAAAATGGTCATTTCCAGGCCTGGAAAAGTCATGGAAAAAAAACTTTAATCATAAAAAAATTGTAAGAGTCATGGAAATGTGTTGTTGTGTAGTTACATCTTTAAATCTTTAAGGTGAGGTCGGAGCATCAAGAATGTGAAGAAGGTGAGGGGGGACACACACACACACACACACACACACACACACACACACATGAATGCACTCATGGCTTTCTCACGTGCACATTCATATTTGATGGCCTCGCTCTCTCCTCGCTACATTTCAGTATCACGTTCGAAGTAGCCACACTTCCTGTATGTCGTTAAATCGGCCAAAATGTGAGGACAACCTCAATATTGCAAGTATTCTATTCTTTTGCTGATCGATTGGTCAACTAAATCTATTGATTGATCATTGAAGTCATTCATCAAACGCACATGCCGACGTTCTCTGCCTCCAGCTCAATGGACGTGAACATCGGCTGCTTTTCATTGTTGTACATCACAGTAAACTCAACACATTTTAGATGATGGTTGGGAAAATACTTTTTCTCACCATAATCGAGCACTTCATAGACAATTATTAAATCCTAAACATAATAGACAGCCCTGATTGTTTATGTGAAATGGAACCACTTTGTTGATGTCTCTCTCCATGGTGCTGAAACACGACCTCTACGTCTCTCTTTGTAGGATGTTCAGATCAAATGAGCAGAGACATATAGTTATTGTTTATATGTCTGTTAAGTGTTTTTTTATTTGATGTTTTAATGATTTCATGAATAGGCCAGTATTTTATCGTAACCTGTATGTTTATTGCCTTTTTTATTACGTTGCTGTGGTTAACCTCTTACTCCTTTAGTGAAGGCTGTAACATCTGGCCACAGGGACCGAAGATGAACGTTAGCCTTAGCTAACGTTGACACATTTACCCCCTGGGTTGATTAATGTGTACGGTCCCTGTACAAATAAATAACCTACTTGTTGAATGCATAAGATTTTTTAAATATTTTTTTATTTTTTTATTTATTTTATTTTGCATTTTATATTTCACTTTGCATTCTTTATGCACAGTTACTTTCTTTCTTTATATATATATATATATATATATATATATATATATATATATATATATACATATATATATATATTTTATTTTATTTTGTATTTTATATTTCACTTTGTATACTTTAGCACAGTCACTTTCTTCCTTTCTTATATTTATATTTTATTGTGTTTATTTTATTGGTGCTACTGTGTCAACAAATTTCCCCATGGGGATTAATAAAGTATATTTCTATTCTATTCTTCTATATTCATAATGTCTGACGGCCTATTATCCGCATTTCTATTCCTCTGAACATAACAGTCCTTTGCCTTGCGTTAGTTTTTTGAAACAGGAAGAGAACTACATCCTTTTTAACAGTTTCTATTGTTCTGTTTCTACTCTTTTCCGTCACACAGCAACCAAACAGTGCTCCACCAGTTCTGCTGCCCGGCCCCCGAGGCCCCCGAGGGGGAGACTTCTACTGCCTGTGTCCCCAGGTAAGTCCAATGCATCCTTGTAACATCTGCACATTTTTTTATTTTTCAATTTCTTTTACTTATTTTTTTACTGTTACAACTTACTTGCAATTAAAAAAAAATTGTTGTGACTTTTAATTGCATCCTGTAAATAGCGGTGCGGCAGGAGCTACTTTAGGCAACACAAGTACCCCAGCAGTGTTATCCAGTTGAAGTGGTTTGTAGATGCTTCAGGACAAAATTAACTAATAAGAGGGAGACTCGGTCACTTCAGCTTGGGTTTTGAGCTTGTTTCCTGAGTGAAGATTTTAAAATGGTCATTTCCAGGCCTGGAAAAGTCTTGGAAAAAAACTTAAATCATAAAAGTTTTGGAAAAGTCATGAAAAGAAAATTGTAATCATAAAAGTTTTGTAAAAGTCATGGAAAAAAAACTTAAATCATAAAAGTTTTGGAAAAGTCATGGACAAAAACTTAAATCATAAAAGTTGGGGAAAAGTCATGAAAAGAAAAGAAAATTGTAATCATAAAAGTTTTGTAAAAGTCATGGAAAAAAACTCAAATCATAAAAGTTTGGGAAAAGTCATGGACAAAAACTTAAATCATAAAAGTTGGGGAAAATTCCTGGAAAATAAGTTAAATCATAAAAGTTTGGGAAAAGTCCTGGATATTTGTTATAATGACACGTTCATTCACGCCGAGTTTGAAATAATTAATATGTTTTTTTAAAGAAAGACGCTCAAAATATAAGCCGGCGTGCGCTCTCAATACGAAACATTTTCTAAATGTTTCATGTTTATACCGAGATTCCAGTTAGGTCATGAACATTTGGTTTAAAGTCCTGGAAAAGTCATGGAAATCCACTGGTCAAAATGTGTAAGAACCCTGTATCAAGATGCATCACCACAGCAGTAACATATAAATCAACCACATCCAGATCCCACGTCAATTAATATTGTTTCCCAAGTTTAAGTGTGAGGTACTTTATACCTAAATAGCCCTTTAAATATATAAAAAAAGTTGATATTTCTTATATGTTTGACACAGTGAAAAACAGCCTGGGGTCAAATTGACCCTAAAGGTGAGGGTTAAACAATCCGACATGTGGTTAACGCAGAGTGGAACACAGAAGAGTGATCTATTGTTATTGGCTTTGTTTACAACTTTAAAGAGTATCAGACAAATCCTCAGACGACTCAGACGACTCAAAACCCAAGTATCTCCCAGCCTCAGTTGTCACAACAAGAGACACTTTATGTCTCTCCATAAATGAAATAGTAGAGGCAGGCAGCGGTTAAAACAGAACCGGAGCGACTTTGGGAACATTTGAAAGGTAGAAAAAAATACGGACAATAATCGATCGAAGTTCAGAAACGTGAACTTTGCTGGATGGAAGCCGTTTGGTGTGTTCTACACTTGTGTCGTAGCATTAGATAAAGGTAATAACAAAGTGCACAGCATAATAATAAGCCCCGCCCCCTCTCTGCCAATCTCTGAAGCAAACCACTTCAAAGCAGGACTCTGGGGCCGAGGTTTTGTCTTTTTTTAGTGTTGTTCTTGTAGCGTCTTATCTCTTTTTAAAAGCTGTATTCTGTCGTTGTTGATTTCTGTATTTCCGCATTGTTGTCAGTAATTTGTTGATCACTCACTCACGTGGCATCACCACATCACATCACTCCACACGGCACCACCCACCTCATTGCATCCATCACCAGTCACCATCACTTCATTCGGGCTTGTCTCTCCACTGTGGTCACGTTAAGTCTGAAAGAGTCATGTCTGAGTATAACCATGTAAACAAAGGTGTAACTATGCAATGTAAAAAGCTACCATAATGCATTGGTGTGTGTGTACTGTAGGGTCTTTCCCATGCTGGGAGCTGGTGAGCCTTCTTGTTGACACATGTAATGCATCTGTGTTCATGTGAAAAAAAAACCCTTCTTATCATGTTGCATGCTTTGGCTTCGCAGTGATCAGAACATAGCTTCCTGTCTATCTGTGTGTGTGTGTGTGTGTGTGTGTGTGTGTGTGTGTGTCACTACGGTACACACAGCAAACGATAGATAATTATCTAGGAAAACACACAACGCTGTGCACACCCCGGATTACATCATGATCGGCTGGCAGAAGAGTCACAAAACCTTCATTCTTTGAATCTATTCCCGTTTTTTGGAAAATTAGCAAGATTAAAAATAAGACAGATTAGCTATTAGCACTTCCTGTTGCTACCCATGGATGTGCACACACCGATAAAAAAAACTGGGTGATTCCAATGCAGGGTTATGAGGAGCACCTTTTTTTCTATGAATTCTAAGCTACTTTATGGCTATTTTTTTCATTTACACTTAATCTGCGTATTGTGTGTGTGTGTGTATGTATAGATTTAAATAACTTTTAACTCCCATAAGAAGAAATCACTTATTTGACACAAACTGCATTAAATGTTTGAGAATTACAGAAAACCTTTCAAAAAAATCAACAAAAGCTTCTCATGAAAATAAAGGCGTGTGAATTCCTTTATGTTGCGTGACCGAGGGGATCCACTCGCCACTAAACAAGGCCTGATTAACGTATAAAAAGGCCGACTCATTGCCTCTTTGTGCGATGCCTCCACTCCGGGATGTAATGAAATCTATCTTCACCTGGCAGACAAAGAGCAATTATTGATATTTCATTTGCAGTACACTTTCTACTGAGAGTAATTTAACCCTCTGAGTCAGAGGGACAGCTCCGAAAAGGGCACCGGCGTGCACTTCCACAAGAACTCATTGTGCTAATTTGAAGCCACACTTGCTCTTGCTTTGTATCCGTCTCCACCTGGGGAACTTCGTCCCATCAGTTAGCAAAGCGGGAAACAAGCAGGCAATAAGTTGCTGTGTGTGGGAGGATTTAAATGAGGAGGACGGAGGAAGTTGTGAACCGTCGCGTATAATGAGGACCCGACGGAGGTTGGAGTTTCACCCTGACCGCCTGGTCACTCTCGCCAAGCGTTAAGGAGGCACCAGAGGGTTCAGGGAGCGTCGGGCATTTGTATTCAGGGTCAACAAGTCAGATCTATAGTCGTGGAAGAGGCTGATGGTGCTGATGGTGCTGATGGTGCGGGATGGCCACGGCCTGTAAATGAGTCGCGTGAGCCGTCTTCTGCCGCAGTGTGCTCACGTTGCACACGGGAGTTGTGTTGTTACTTTTACAGATGCATAAGGGACCTTACATTTAACTTTATGCTCTGCAGCAAAACTGAGAAGTGCTGCGGTCAACACACGGGGCCCCTGAAACCTAATAAATGAAGGGAACGCGTTATTAGAATATTCTAGCGTGGAGAATGGCCCCGCAGAAGAGCTATAAATAATGACACTCTGGGAGATGCCTGGTGGACAAGCTGCAGGTAGAAATGCGACTTTTTAAATGGCTGCTGTGAGCGAGAGTCCACTTTAAGAACATAAATCCTCTCCTATCTTTCAGGGGGAACAAGAGCTTTATGGGGCTGTATTTGAGTATTTGCAGCTAAAAGATTCTCATAAAAATACTGATTCACACACACACTTATTCATGAATGCTGAGTGTCACTACAGACGAGGTAAAGCATCACAAGAAACAACATCTGCTCCCTCTTGATAACACTTTCGAAGCACAAGCGTATGTTCACAGTTAGGTTTCACTTTGTGAAGTTTACGCAAGTGTATCTCAAATGTTAAAAAAAAAAGTTTAAAAACTCTGAATTGTGTTCTTCCTTTTTCTTTTTTTTTATATATATTTTTATTTTAATGCAAGTACACAAAGAAACGGTGCAATTGTGATACATTTAGCACTTTTCTCCCCCCCCCCCCAAGCATTCAAGTCAACAGTATCATTCTTATGGACAAACTCCCTCCCCGACCAACAACGTCTTAATTGAGGATACACAAAACAAAACTAAACTAAACAAAACTAAAAAAATAAAAATAAAAAATAAAAATGAATTAAGAATTAGTAAATGAAAAATTATATAAAATCAACGATACACGATATTTTGAGTCCGTGTTTTTCCATCAGCAAAACAGAATGTGTAAAAAGTCTGAAAACAAGTACAAGTGTCAAGTTTTAGCAGTGTGAGCTGGACTTCTTCCAGCAGATCAGTAAGAGTGCAGCTGCTTCCTCAGCATTCTGGTCCAATAAAGTAGCCGATACCTTTGGCTGGGGTCGGTGAGAGTTGTCACTTGACACTTATAAGATGTTTTTGCAATATCTGGCTCTGGTAGAGCACGATGCAGCAGAAATGCTCCAGGAAAAGGGAACATTACTGAATATACACAAAACGTTAGTGATTATTTAGGGAATCCTGGTCACGTTTATCCGTTTCTGATTGACGAATGAACGATTGTTGGACGCCAAACTGCCATTCGATGAATACTTTATTACAAGCTGACTTTGAGATAACAGGTTTTAAGTCAATGTGGTATTTTGTGTTTTGTTTACTTATTTTGTCTACATTTCCTGGTCCAAGTGGTTCAACCCTGCACTTTCAGTTCAACCTGGGCCTCACTTAAATAAATGCCCACTTCCACAGTAAATGAACAACAGCAAGCCATCTTGAGGGGTGGTGACCTTTGGGGGGAATCATTTATCCGGGGAGGAGGCAAGTGGCCAGACAGAAGCAATGAAAGCTATGGTGGATTCAATATATATATATATATATATATATATATATATATATATATATATACATAGTGGATTCAAACTACCCATTTATTATTTAATGTCCTGCAGGTTGACAAGTCTAAATAAAAATAGAATAAAAACAACAATAGATATCTTTTTTTTTTTATAAAAAAAATCTCTCTCTCTCTCTCTATATATATATGTTTTTAAATTATTTAAAAAGGCTATATATATATATATATATATATATATATATATATATATATATATATATATATATATATATATATATATACATGGCGGATTTAAACTACCCATCTATTATTTAATGTCCTGCAAGTTGACAATACTTAATACAAATTAAAAAAAAAGAATAAAAACAACAATAGATACCGTATATACTATAGTATATATATATATATATATATATATATATATATATATATATAAAATATATATAATGTATATATATATATATGTATAAGAGCACATTTCTGAAATAGCATCTCAGACACACAGACTCATGTCTACTAGAACAATGTTGATAAGACTTTTCAGGCAAAGTTGTCATGCTTCCACAGTAGTTGAAAAAACAAATTCCTGTAAATAGTTCAAGAAAGTAACAATTTCCCTTCATGGATGAGTCATCCGCCTAACGATGGAGCTGATAGGATAGTAAACACTCACTCTTTGGGTCACAGAGTTAAAGATAGACGGGCCAGTCAGCCTTTGGCAGGTGACAGCATATATTTCTGGCTTGATACTCGAGCCTGTCGGTGATTCAGCTGCCAAACCGACTGCTTTCCCCCTTCAGCTCACCGTGTGCACATTGGGCTTATTGCCAGATCGGACGTGTGTTCATTTTCATCTCCAAAACGTCCTCGATCATGTGGGAATAAAACGTCCGAGGCCTCGAGTGTTTAAGACCAAGCGCTGAGAGACATCACAGTGGGGAGAATCATAATGTTTCTGCAGGAAGTTAACTCACCTCCGGTCACGAGAAGAGCAGACAGCTGTGTCGTCTCGCCAAGACAACCGTTACTCTAATTAATCGTAGGAATTAATATTAAACTGCGCTTATTAGTGTCGTCACGGTGACGCCGATGTGGGTAGCAACCGAGACAAATAGAGGTCCTATCTGTCGTGGAGAACTACAGGAACCATGATGCATTGAGGCAGCGGGAGGAGCTGATGGAATGATTGATCTGTTGTGTTGGAGGACGCTCAGGGACATAGAATAGAATAGAATAGAAGAGAATTATACTTTATTAATCCCCAAGGGGAAATTTGCGGACACAGTAGCACCAATAAACATTAAACTAAAACACAATAATAAAATATACATATAAGAAAGAAGAACAAGTGTGCATAAACTATACAAGTGAGATATAAAATACAAAATAAAAATATATGCAAATATGTATATATACACACAACATATGTGAAGAGATTCAGCAGTGTAACAATTAAATAAAATGTGCAAAATGCAAAGTGTGGGTGTGTTATTGCACTAGTTTCTTGCAGAAACATGTTGGGAACGTGTGCCTGGAGCTGCGTCTTAGTCCTTCAGAACCACACACACACACACACACACACACACACACACACACACACACACACACACACACACACACACACACTCCTCACATCACCTGTGTATCGGCAAATTACATTTCACACGCGTGGAACCCTCGATCACAGTTTCGCTAAATTCCTCTCACCTCTTCACCCCATCATTTATTAATTGTCCTCATCCCCCTCTTTCTCTTTCTCTCTCTCTCTCTCTCTCTGCGTCGCGTGCTGCCTCAGCTGGAGAAAGTGACCTTGTGGGCTAGCTGTTCTGTTGTCATGGGAACAGAGGGCACATCAGGAAGATGTGGCACGGCATCCAGAATACGTGTGCTAGGAGTCTGCACATGGTTGAAATTGTGGAAATCCCAGCAGCACCAGTTAGAGTCTTGTTTTAGTTCCTTTTTTGTCCTTTTGCTATTGGTTTAAAGAGTGTGTCTCTTGGCCAATCAGAGAAGCCCTCGTGATTCTCCTCAAGAGCCGAGCTTCTTCCTCTTCAAACACATCCTGTGGGGTTTGTGTATCGACTAAATGCACACGGAAAATGGGAATCGGCACTCGGCAGCTATTGTGAATGAATGAAATCAGATTTTAAAAGAGTGCTTGGAGTAATCTCTAATTGAAGTGATGCTGCGACTAATTCACGTTCACCCTGAGGTGTGATTTACACAGGACCCTTAGCGCAGAACAGGGATAGCAAATGTGCTCACGCCCAGCCATCGTCATAAATCATCACCCATTCCCTGTTTTTGATGCATGTCGGCCTCGATTAGGCAGAAAGAAGACCGCCTACTTTCTCCGGTGCTCTGCCGCATTCCTGCAGCGTCACGTCAGCCCTCTCTTTAGCAGAGCAGCGGCACGGCGCTCACATCTGAGAGCTTCTCCTCCTCTGCTCTCTCCGCTCTGCAGCTTATCTCAGCATTGTGTGGCTCTGTAACGGAGGAGATTTAATAAAAGAACAACATTCTGATGACTTTGCTGCAGCGCCGCTTGTGCGTCTTTTAAGTTGCAGGCTCTGGATAGATGCCAGGGCTTGGTACTGTGATCTTCTTTGACACATTTAAAGGCAGAGGGGACGCTGTTGATGGCGATGGAGTATAATCTCATGTTTACAGGGGCACAGCGTCCATTTTACACGTCGACTGGAGCTTGTAAGCAACGAGGAGTGCAGTAAACACTCACAGTCATCTGGTTTATAACAAAAGGCCTGTGATCATTTTTAGTATTTTTTTGTAATTTTTTGTATTTTTTTGTATTTTTTAGTAATTTTTTGTATTTTTAGTATTTAGTATTTTAGTATTTTAGTATTAGTATTTAGTATTTAGTACTAGTAATTTAGTATTATTATTGAGTATTTGTATTTTATTAGTACTATTAGTATTTAGTATTGTGTTTTGTGTTTTTATTTGTATCTTTTATTTCTATTAATGCTCTATGTACACCCACTGATGTGATTCTTGAATTTCCCCACTGTGGGACTAATAAATGAACATCTTATCTTATCTTATAAACTGGAGTTTGGTGGAATGTTAAATGAATAGTGAACAACTTCATTTATTTAGCACCTTTCCTTAACAATGTGCCGTACGGGGTAAACAACCACAAACAACAGAATCATGAAAGTCCATCCATCCATCCATTTTCAAACCAGCTTTATCCTGAAAGTCATAAAACAATAAAAACAATAGAACCGTCAATAAAACAGACATAAAACATATCAATAAATCATTACACTTTAAATTAAAACAATAAACAATGGGGTAGGAAGGCAAAACAGAAGGACCATAGACATAGACTAAGTGTATTTTAGTTGTTCAATGAAGAGATATTGATCCATCCTAAATTTCTAGATTTCTGGAGACAGAAAATGAAAAGATACACTGCAGCATGTTCAATGGATTTGGTGGCGATACCCAGAATACCCACTGCAATATGCTGCAGGAAGTAATGACAGAGCCATAAATACAGCACATTTATATGTTCTGCAGAGGCAGGCAGCGAATGATAATAATCATTTAAAAAAAAAAAAATACCTAATGCATATTGTTTTTCATTGTTTCATTTTTAGGGGGCTTTCTGATATTTTTGTATAACTTGCTGCTCCAAATTCAACAATGTCTTTTGGTCCCTGGAACCGACTCCCATGTCCCTGGAGGCCCGTCTCCTTCCATAATATCCCCTAAAATGACTTACTATGCAGCCCCTAATGACCGTTCGGTGCCTGCAGCAGAGTCTCTGCGAGAAAAGAAAAAACAATAAATGCACATTCTTTTCGTAACTTAAGAATGAGGCAATCGTTACGAGATGAAGTTTCCTTCTGATTATGTCTCTCTTTGTTCGCAGCCTGAATACAGATTGTTTGATTTGCCAATGGCTCAGATTAATGTCCTGGCTACACCCGCCCCGTGTGCTTTCAGAAAATAAAGATTTCGAGCACAGTGTATATAGACTCTACACGCACACACACACACACACCCTTTCCCCTCCACTGTTTCTTTCTCCAGCCGTCTTTAATGGCCTGCCATTTTATTAGTCTCCATCATCTCAAGGGTCCCAGAATACCCATACTCCCATTCTGCAGGCCAGTCAATAGCTCAACTCCGGCCTGACAGTGCTGCGACAAATTGTCCCCGGTGTGTGTAGGTGAGTGTTTGTGTATGCAAGCGAGAGAGAGAGGGTGAGCCAAGACAAAAAGGGCATAATGTCCAGCTCATTTGAATATACGGACACGTAAATGTCACACATACATAAATGAAGAAATACGTGTGGACACATGAATAAATAAATAAATGTATGCATTTATTTATTTATTTATTTATACTTAAGTCATTTTGAGTCTATGGAGGACTCAAAATGACTTAAGTATAAATAAATAAATTCATGAATAAATATAGGAATAAATAAATGAATGCTTAAATGAATGTATAAATAAATGTATAAATGCTTAAATAAATGTATAAATAAATAAATAAATAAATAGGCAAATTAGGCAGAGGTTCGGACCGACCAGCTCATTTGAATATACGGACACGTAAATGTCACACAAAAATAAATGAAGAAATACATGTGGACACATAAATAAATAAATGAAGGAATAAAGAAATGTAGAAATATATTTATTTAATGATGTCCTGTTGATTTATAACTTATATTCATTCATTCCTGTATTTATTTATTTATACATTTATTTAAGCATTTATTTATTTATGCATTTATTTAAGCATTTATACATTTATTTAAGCATTTATTTATTTATTCCTATATTTATTCATGCATTTATTTATACTTACGTCATTTTGAGTCCTCCATAAGCTGTACCCTTTGTCTAAATTGCCTGCGGCTCGACAAATGTAACTCTCCTCTGGACAGCAGGGGGCGCTAATGAGAAACACAAGTCAGAGACGTCGTCTGTGCCGGCTGCACATTCTGTCCTGACCTTACAGCTTTTGGCCGTCAGCCCGTGTTTTCATCCTCTGTCCTTCCACCTCGTCGTCCCCCGTCAAGAAGTCAATGACGGCGGTTTGATGATTCGCGCCCGAGGAACCATCCCTTTCATCCTCATGGTCCACATCATGTCCGCCGGTGCCAGCGCGTCACAGTGCGCCTCATTTGTGGAGAGGAATCGAGAGCCAAATGCTACAAACAGCCGGCATCTGGTGCATTCAGCTGCTCGGCCTCCAGAGGTCGTGGGGAGGTCACAGGGTGAGCTGTAAAGCTCCTGCAGGTTTAAATGCAGGGGGAAATTAACAAACAGTGTTCGTACAGTCATGGAAAACCTGGAAGAGTCATGAAATTTTGAAATGGTAATTTCCAGGCCTGGAAAAGTCATGGAAAAAACTCAAATCGGGAGAAGTTTTGGAAAAGTCATGGAAATTTGTTATAATCACAGTTTGAAATAATCAATATGTTTTTGTAAAGAAAGACGCTCAAAAGGTAAGCCGGCGTACGCTCTCAATGCGCCACATTTTCTAAATTGTTCATGTTTATACCGAGATTTCAGTTTGGTCATGGACATTTGGTTTAAAGTCATGGAAAAGTCATGGAAATCCATCGGTCAACATGTGTCAGAACCCTGAACAAACTGCTTCATTTTTGCAGAGCTTGGGTTGAAACAAAAAGAGGTAGCAAGAGCGTGGACATATGAGGCTCTGGCTGACCTTTTTAAAAACACATGATGGACATCTTCAACATGTGTCAATCACTTTCCGCTGAAGTGCTGATATCTATTTTATTGGGTGGATTTCTTTTCACTAAAATGTGTTTTTCCGCCTAGTGCCTTGTGCTGACTCCTCTGCTCATTAAACTCTCCGTCATCAGTTCAAAATGTTCCGAATTTCTTGAGGAATGTGTCTCGGATCTGCGGTTGTGTATCAATGTCGAATATCTGGTATGTGTTTACTTATTGATTCGTTTCGTACACCTCTTCTTTTCCTTCGATATTCGGATACGCTGCTCTAAGTTCAGCAACGCTTGTTTGTGAGGTTCCGGAACACCTGTTAGACGTGTCAGCCACATATACAAAAAAATATATGGTAAATGGTATAATAACTAGTGTTCTCTTTGAGTTCATCCCAGGTAAGTTGGGGTGCCTTTAATACAAAACACTGCAAAAAATAAACAGATAGTTCATAACTCATTTTCAGCTACGATGCCTCGCCTCCCAGCCACACACACACACACACACACACACACACAGTGCACCGGGTGTAGCGGTCTGACGGGAACGGGTTATTCCCTCCTGTTCCCATGTGAAGGGACATTAGGAGTACCCGGCGTGGGCGGCGATGTCAGCTTCCGCTTTCATCCCCGGGTGGAGTCCTTGTCCTGGCAGCTCGTCGACGGTACATCAACGCGGTAATGAGTGGCGAGGAGGATGTGGAGGAGGACACGCGGAAAACTGCTGACAAGGCGACCTGACGCTGCTGTCACCTCGCTCACTTTAATAAGAGATGGGGAATGACGGAGAGGCGAGCGAGGCTGAGCAAAGGAGTGGTGTTGAGGCTTAGATTGTGCAGGGAAATTAAATGATGTAGATGCTTGCTTCCACCCATATCTCTGTTTTAATTATGTGTGTTCAGAATTAGAAATGAGGAGGATGTTTTTATAAGAAGGACTTGTATTTTCAGAAGAGATATCAGCGAAAATGAAAAGCCCCATCTTCAGGCGACAGAATGCTGATGAAAGGAAATGTTTCATATAGAGCATCCCTTTTTACTCTGTCATGCTTTTGTGCACAGTGTGCCGCCCGTTACCATGACTTCAGCTGTGTGAGTGTGTGAGTCATCTTTGCAGTGTGTATTCAGACCGTGTCATTCCTTGTCAGTTCAAGGCTTATTTCCAAGAGGTGATGGGTGGTCAACTATGGAGGACTCAAAATGACTTAAGTATAAATAAATAAATAAATGCATCGGACCAGTCCAGCTCATTTGAATGTACGGACATGTAAATGTCACACATAAATAAATTAAGAAATACATGTGGACACATAAATAGAGAAATAAATAAATGAAGAAATACAGAAATGTATAAATATATTTATTTAATGATGTCCTGTTGATTTATAACTTCTATTCATTCATTCCTGTATTTATTTATTTATTTATACATTTATCCATTTATTTAATTTATTTATGTATTTATATATTTATAATTTCTTTTAAGCATTTATACATTTATTTATACATTTATTTAAGCATTTATTTATTTATTCATGCATTTATATATTTATTTATTTATACTTAAGTCATTTTGAGTCCTCCATAGTCAACATGAGTTACTTGTTAAAACAGACCCGGCGGTGCCTGTCTGAAAAAGAAAAGAAGAAAATAAAAAACAGAAGCACGCAGAAGCCTTCAAGATGAAGATCCGTTACAAGACCTCTATCCAAAAAGAAGATAAAAAACTAATTATGACTCACAAGCATTCAAAGTACAGCAAACAAACATGTGTTAACCGTGTAATGTTGGTGAAATCGAACTTATTATTGCACATCAGGTGTCACATCAGATTCCGGTTCCACTCTTTCACCCCATTTGGTAGCCATAACACGCACCATTAGTTTGCTTCTACAGGAACCCACAAAGTCCATTTTGTGATCGACCCGCTCTGACATCGCCGACCAGACGGGTCGCTCTCGAACGCCCCGCGCCACCGGCAAAAGTCAGAGAGAGAAATAAAATTGAATGTGAAAATCTACACAGGCGTGGACCGGGCTCTCACTCTCTGAAGAAAAACCTTTCACATTTCACCGAGGTGTAATTGAATTTCTCTGCCGCTCTTATCGGTGATGGGATAGCATCTCAATGGAAACACAACGCTGGTCACCTCCTGGCTTCACTTGATTTTTATTTACTTTCTCGCCATAGAATGAGCACAGTGTCACATTATTCTGGTTACCCTTCCGTTGAAAGCAATTTCACCGATGGCGGGAGACTGATTTGGAGTGTGTGTGTGTGTGTGTGTGTGTGTGTGTGTGTGTGTGTGTGTGTGCGGGTGTATGTATGTGTGTGTGTGTGTGGGAGAACAGTGACAGATGATGGAGAGCCCGATGACAGACCGGGCCTCTTCTGCCTCGGCTCCGTCATCACAATAAACAACCCACGCTCGAGTTTTTTCTTTTGTTGCTGGTGACAAATACACCCTGTAGGAAGGGAAATAAATAGCTTCACACTGTACGTCGGTGCACATCATGTGGAGACCGTCTCCTCCGGAAGGATTGACAGCATCCGTTGTTTGCTGTTTAGAACGATGTGCGAGCTAAAACAGGCAGTAGTGTGACGTGACAGCACAGTGAAATAAAAGATAAGTGGGCATAATTAAGCAATACGGTACGAGAGGCGGTCCTGTATCGTCAATAAAGTACGTGTTCAAAGGTGTTGTTAGGCAACCCTTGAACATTACTTTATTGACGTTACAGTACTGCCTTGAGTCCCTTATTGCTTTTATAATACGGTCACCAGCGACATTATAAATAGTAAGTAAATAGTAAGCTGCCTTTCAGCAGAAAATAGTTGTTGCCAACAAAAGTTATGCATCGCATTTCAGTAGCCGAGAGAAAATAGTCCCCTTCGTGTGAAAGTAGTCCCCTCCGTTAGCTATGCAACGGACAAACAGCATTGTTTACATCACGTTCGTTAGCCTAGCTAAAGGAGGGGGAGATAGTAGCTAGTTCTCGCAACATCTCATTAATTCAAATTGCTCATTTCATAAAAGTTGCCTTTAAAATAACAACAATGACAATGGGACACTTTAAATAGAATAATATTTATTAAATGTTTCGTAGGCACTGGGTCTATGTTAGCTATACGTGCCGTTTACTAAACTATATTTACGAGCGACTTGGGACTCGATAGACTAACACTCGGCTGTTGTTAAGGTTTACTTATGTTGATCTGGATATCTCCATTGATCGTGCATCCGTGGAAAAGGCGGTCCTGTATCGTCAATAATGTCCGCGACAGCTGTCGGACATTATGGCTGAATAAAGTACGCCTCGTGACTCCCTCTCGACCAATCAGAATGCTTGATTTCATCTACCTGTATTATAATGATATTAATGACCAGGGTTTTCGTCCTGTCTGAGCAGTAGATAATGCAGTATTGAAGTATCAACAACTTCAATTACTGTAAGGCTCTATTTTTATACATTTGGAATTAGGATTTATTGTATATATTGTTTAATTAGTTTAGTAATTGGTTTAATTTACGGGGTAACGTTCAAGCTGGAAGGCCGTTTGGGGTGGTCTTCCGATTTCAGGTTTTTGTGTGTGTGCGTGTGTGTGTGTGTGTGTGTGTGTGATCATCGGCAGGTTTTTCAGGTTGCTGAAGGTGCAGGAAGGGGATTGATGTTTTCCATTTCTGTTGACATCACATCACACCACTGCAGTATAAATGGCCTAACGGTATCAGATGTTGCTATGAATATCTCAGCATTTCTTTTGTGGAGAATTGTAATTCAGTTAATATCAAAATCATGTAGAACTCTTCTCTGTCTACTATGCACAAATATAGCGAGAAAGCAAGAGTAACGTGCAGGAGGAACGCCGTGTATTCAAAGGATGACGCTGCAGAATGATCACAGATCTGCCTTCAAAACAGAGAAATAGACACAATCAGAAACTCAGCCTTGTTGATTGACTGCACCAAAATCTATATTTTTATATAAATCACGTGTCAAATGATTACTGTGTAAAGAGGAAAGGTTTGGCTCGAGCGTTGTAATTGTTTTGGTTTCAAAGCAGCTGACGATTAATCAATTTAGTTATCATGTCAAGTTAATGGCTCATTCAGGATATTAGCTTTGCAACAAATTATGCATTCCTTCCTCGCACGTGTCTTACGTTTAAAACATGTTTTTCTCTTCAAATATCCGGGAATCTATATCCGTCAGTTAATCCCCGATTTCCAGATCTCAGGCTGCCTTTTATCATTCCCATCTAAATGATTTTGGAGATTTTTGCGGGTTTTTTTCTCCATTTGTGGATCAGTCCACCGATATCTTTGAGAAACGTCCGACTCCCACTGATGTCCTCTCTCCTCCTGGGTGTGACGAACATCTGGACTTATCTCCACGTCAGTAATGTTATATACCTGTCAAGATCTCTGTTCTCGTTCGGTACAGTTTACAATAATAATGACGATAGATTTGACACATCATTTTCTCTTTAGAAATGAAATCCTCCTCTGGACAGGTGTTGTAAATCAGCGTGTCGCTTCAAGCACTTAACACAGTGCATCTCGTTATTGTGCACATTCTAATGCCACTAGGATGACACATCACACACAGTCCAGTCAATGTTGACATATCCACCAATCACTTGCATGAATTCTTTCATAAATCATGAAACACCCCCTTATTCTTAACTTTTACATCCAGCTTTCAAACCTAAAATAGATTTTGGGTTGAGCCTTTAATTCCACTGATATTACTGAGGGCTAAATGGCTTACATAAACACCGTAATCAGAATAAACTTGCTAATTCCAAGAGAAATGTCACTACATTTGAAAGTGTAATATCTCACCCACACACATATAAAGTAGCTCGGGGGAGACTCCAGATCATGGTGGGCGCTGTGGGCGGCTCGCCATCTCTTATTCAATAAGCGCATGAGTAAGAAGTATATAAGTATACTGAACACATACCGGACAAAGAAACAGGACGCCACAGAGGATTTATACGCTCCTTTTCTCCTTCTATTTCTTTCTCATGATGTGGAGGCTGTATGCTAACTCTTTAGCCTGGATACCAGACCGAACTTAGCCCCGCCCTCAACATTTGAAGTCAGGAAGTTCGGTCTGGCATTGCTCCATTGGGGAGAAATTGGGCCGTTTCTCAATCAGCGTACTTGTGCATCCTTTCCTCTACTTGTGTCCTTTCCTCTACTTGTGTCCTTTCCTCTACTTGTGTCCTTTCCTCTAGTTGTGTCCTTTCCTCTACTTGTGTCCTAGGTGACTCGTGTCTCCTCATCAGTCTCAGGTACATGTTCACATTCAAAGTCCTCTTCTCTCTCTTCACGGTCAAAAAGCCCGGATGTGACTTGATCCTCACACTTTACCCAGGATGCATCAGAGGAGACTTGTGCGTGCTCTGGCCAGCAGATATCCCAGAATGCATTTCACCAGCAACCGGAAACAATAGCGGAGGAGAAAATAAACTACTGACAGATGACTTTTTATAAATACGACTGTTGTTGAGTCAGGAATGTCATTTTAGGATGTTTTGTTTATTCGACTGTAAAAAAATAATTTACAGTGAATAATTAGAATAAACTCAGGAGCAAGAACAGCTGATGTGGTGACGTCATCAAGTCAGCTGCTGGTCCCATCGCAGAAAGACCGTCCTCCCGTTGTCCCGTCCTCCCGTTCTCCGGAGTCTGGACTCCCAAAGTTTTCCCCCCAAGCCCCAAGTAATGACTGATGTAGCTGTGTTAAAGACAATCCTGACTTCCATTATCCTGGGAATCAGACATAATCCCGGTGCCAATTGGGAGATATTTCAAAGTAAAAGTCCTACATGTTTACGAGAAATCGTCATTTATTTCATGTTTGAGGTGCTTTATATATGTTTCTCATCAAAACTTGTTGTAAGTCGCTTTGGATGAAAGCGTCAGCTAAATGACATGTAATGTAATGTAATGTAAAAAAACCCAGGCAATGACTGATGATTTCCCAATTGGCACCTGGAATATGTCTTTATTTCCCTGTAGATTAGCTTTACCTGCCTATCCACCATTCAGTCGGTAAAATCTTTTTTTCATTCTCTTTTAAAGATCGGATGGGGGGCCCCATACATACCTTCGCCTTGGGCCCCCAATTTGCTAAGTCCGCCACTGAAAATACTTCACATACTACGTTGCTCTGATTGGTTGTAGCTCTATCCAATTGAGCGAAGAGGCATTTTCATCCTGGTTCGGTTGAAACACGCCCCATAATCACAGCCCAACGGAGCGGTATCAGACTCACATTCTGACTAAAATTCTGAGGATGACATCGTCAGGCTACTAACTCTCATCCAGGAGAACTAAAAACGTACGGCGGCCCCGTCATTGCACAGCGGCGGCCTTTTCAATTATTTGGTTTCACTTTTAAGTCTCAATTGCTGAGCGCTTTGCAGCCCACATTACAACCGGGGTGACAACCTGCACTTTCATTATAACCCCTAGCGCAGTGAATTGCGATGAATAAAATACCGTACGAGCCGAATCATCTGACACTCATGATGTTGTATCACTCGAGAGCCGCTGAGAAGTGTCCTTGATACGTTTTATTACTCTGCGTTAGTTTCTCCTCGTGAGCCAATATATAACGGCAGCGAGTTGCGGCGGAGCACTCAAATCAATAGCTGTGCTTAATATCTTTTGTAAACTAAAGAAAAACGACAGACTTGTGGAGATATTCCCGCGCCACCTCCGGTCTCGTCGAGCTCCCGTGATTTAGCATCAGAGCCGCCGTCACGCGGCCCTTGAAGTATTGAACCGCGTCGCTTTAAACAACGCTAATTCAAACAAGACGCCCGTGCATCGGTGAGACGCCGGAGGATATTTTCAGATAAGTGAAAAAGAGAGTGAGTCGAATAAGGGAGAACAAAAAAACGGTTATCTCCCCCCGATGGGCCGCATAATAGGCAATTAGCTGGTGAAATCATACGGGTGGGGGCGGGGGGCTGGATTGTTTCTTCCACTCGCAAACGAGGCCAAGCAGAACCTGCGTTCTCTCTCCAGGCGTTGTTGTCCTTCAACACTTGTTTTGTTCTTCTTTTCTGCGTCTCCGTTTGGCCACAGTTGCTTTGGTCACGAGGGATAACAATAGCATCGTGATTCATAATTGTAACAGGAAATAAAGGTGATTAAGACGCGAGACGATGGATATCTAAAGCAGGCGTTATGTTTCATTTACACTACACACATACACAGACTCTGCATTTTGCACACTGTCTATATATATATATATATATATATATATATATATATATATATATATATATATTCTATTTAATTTTACATTGCTGTATTTACATATATGTTGTGTATATATACAGTGGGGAAAAATGTATTTAGTCAGCCACCAATTGTGCAAGTTCTCCCACTTAAAAAGATGAGAGAGTGTTGTAATTTTCATCATAGGTAGATAATACTTATTTTAACCAGGAATTTACCAATTAATTCTTTAAAAATAAGACAAAGTGATTTTCTAGATTTTTTTTCTCATCTTGTCTCTACAGCAAACAAATCATCATTTCCAAAAACATGTAAGGGGTAAATACTAGTTTGTGAAAAGACCCTCTGGTCACCCTAACTTATGGCGCCAGACGTTAGGGTGGTCAGGTGACCAGACGTTAGGGTGGTCAGGTGACCAGACTTCCGGTTTTCCCCGGACATGTCTTCTTTTTGAGACCTAAAAAAAGCGTCCGGCAGGGATTCCAAAAACGTCCGTGATTTTGCTTCGTGGGATATTTGTGTTTCTCTGGGTTTTCACCAACTCCTGTAGTATTTACCCCTTACACGTTTTGGAAATGGTATCTCCCGAGCTCTGGCGGGAGCTCTGACGGTGTAGAGAACAGTCATTGGTCAACCCATCTCAGGGTTGCCAGATACACAAATAATACAACCATTTTGAGCCTTTGGTACGATACTTCACCATCTCCAACCTGGCAACCCGGAGCACCTCGCCCACTCAGAGCAGGTCAGTCTGTGGGGAGGTGTTTCTGACAGGTACAAAGGCTGTTTGACATGATTCTTGTGGTATTTTGACCAAAATATGTTACAAACATTACATTAAGACCCCAAGGAACCATATCAACTTGTGGAAAGATGGGCGTAATATGACCCCTTTAAGCAGATAAGGGGTGATATAAAACCTGATTTATGAACGACATTGAGTGTTGAATGCCCGTCATGTTCCATCCTTGAAGTCACGACCCTGAGTACCGGGCCGTGTTTATATATCTGTGTACTCGCAGTACGTCGACCACAAATCTCCGAATCCTTTTCCACCCTGCCGTCTCCCTCCCTCTTCCTCCTCCTATCTCTCCCTCCATGTCTCCACATCCCGCATCGGCTTTTAAAGAGACCCAACTGGTAATCCCGTCTCGCATATTTCGCAAAAACCCAACCTGTTTTTACACCCCGTGCTCCGTTGTCGCTGCAGAGACGTCACGTCGGCGTCGCGTGGGAATGCCCGTGGTTACGAGGGTCTGTGTGTATTGCGTACAGTACGTGTCGAGCAGCGCGTCCTCAAATCCTCAGGGCGGCTATCCTCGTTCAGTCTTTAAATTTGACACGATAAGTAAAAGCCGACCCTCTCTCCAGCGGGAGGCGAGCATCCGAGTGTGCCGTGTGCAGGGGCGGCCTTAGCACATTTGGGGCTCTAGGCGAGGTTCACTCGCCCCCCCCCCCCCCCCCCCCCTTTAAAAAATATTTTAAAACGATTTTATGGTTTTGTAAAAACGGTTCAAAAGGTTCTGGGTTCAAGCCAAAGGTCTCCAAACTATCCATCGTGGAATATGACTAAAATTAACTATTGATAAACTCTGTTAAATTCATTGAATGTGTTTTAACTCTAAATGTGTCCTTCTGGTCACATGACATCTATTGTTCTGTCCATCCTGGAGAGGGATCCTCCTCTGTTCTCTCCTGAAGGTTTCTTCCCTTTTTTTCCCCCCTGAAGGGTTATTTGGGAGTTTTTCCTGGTCCAATGTGAGGTCAAAGGTCAGGGATGTCTATGTGTACAGATTGTAAAGCACAGAGACAAATTTGTAATTTGTGAAATTGGGCTACACAAATAAACTGAATTGAATTGAATTGAAAAGCCCCAGCATTGAAAAAAACCTTACAAAAATATTGAAAACATTTCAGCTGGGCTCATTTCTTTGGCGGCCGCCTATACCGCCTGTAGGACAAACCGCCCCTGGCCGTGCGTGTCGTCTCACCTCAAGCTGCTCGCCCTGTGACACTTATCACCGGCCCGCCGTAAAGAAACGTCTGTACGGGATTTTAAACGAGAGCTGAGGGCGGATTCCTTTCAGAAACATAAACTGTCCGACATTGATCTCAGTGCTCTCCCCTCTTCCGCCCAGGATGTATGGATTACACTTAAAGGTACAGGATCGCCTCTCTCCTTCACGCCGGGTTTCTTCTCGTCCATCTACCTCTTTCTCGCCGAACACTCGTCCTCCTCGAGCGAGCGCACAATTGACGGGCACCTCCATAAGCAATCCACTCATGCAGGATTGATCACATGAGGCTGGCAGAAAGCACAAAGAGAATGTTACCCAGCATGCATCACTGCATGCAGGCTCAAGGTGAATTTCACACGTTAGAGTTAGCCGCGCTTGGTATAGGAGCGTATGGTAACTTCATACATATTTTACGTCTATTTAACTATTCAAATAGCCCTTTATCACCTCGTCCTTGCCGTTTCATTACATCTTAGACACTTTCCCGTTGTTTATCTGATTTGATCAGTGCCGTTCTATATAGACCGATCAATTTTATGTTTTCTCCCTACAGCATGCTGTAAATCACACACACAAGTACACATTGACTGTGTGTCCTTGGGGAAAGAAAAGAAAAGCACAGAGAACTTTGACCATGTGACTCATTCGGTGTCTATCTCATGATTTAAACATGTTGTGGCTATATTTGGAAGCCCACAAAAGCTTCTTTAGACAATATGGAGAGTGCTGCACATATGCGTCCTCCTCGGTCCTTTTCGGGACTTCGCCGTCTGCTTTGCAACAAGATGGCGGTCCTTATGGGAGCGAGGCTGCTGCAGATGTGTGTGGAGAACAGATGTGTGTTTCCGTTTGACCTTGATCAAAGAAAAGAGAGACTGAGAAACTAGATTTTGTTAAAATGAGGCCCGGATGGATGAATTAGATTTTATATTTACAGCCTTTATTCACTGTAAAGGGTCTGTCCTCTGTCGTATTGGGGGGAGGGTAACTTATTGCACTTTGGGGCAAGCTTAAAAGATGGTAGATCCTACAATTCCCATAATGCAGCGTGTTTTTTTCCTTTATGAACCTGCATGTCTCAGGCTGATAATCACTGGGGGTTATTCAGTCAGTCTTTTCAAAGTTGCCATGACCAGTAAACTGATTTTATGATATATTTGTTCAGGCTTTCTTCCACTCCTTCATTTCTTGAGTCAGAGCGTTCTCTCTGGACCTCCGTCCCCCTCACGCTCTGCCTCATCTCCTCATTATTCATCTCCACTAAGCCATACGCAGTGTTGAGGGAATAACCCGTTAAGAGTAGTCGGATAACATTTGTGTTGCTGGTGACTGATGCAAAGCGTTAGTTTGCAATTCAAGTAATCAGTTATTTAGCAACAAATCTCAAATGAGCAATCTATTGCAAGAGCGTCCCAGTGAAGTGAGCCTGGGGCGTGAGCGAAGAAGCTCCACGTCCCAATTGAAGAAGCCCCTAAAACACACACAGCTGCGATGCCTCTGAAACCAGCTGGCATTCGGAGGGGAGGTAACAAGCGTGTAGCTGGTAACGTGGTGGTGAGAATATCCACTGGAGAGTCTCCATCTCCCCGTAAAGTGATTCATATAAAACCCTGTGATCTGGGATAAAGAGCTGGAGTTCTTGCTCCCTGTTAAAGCCCCACTATCTAGTTTTTCCCTTGTAGCGCCCCCTTCAGGTATTTAACGTGTACTACAGTGTCGTAAATACCCAGTTACGACAGATCAGGTGTCGTGAACCTCTGGCTCACGAGCCATATTTATAATTTTTTGTATTAGTATTTTAGTAGTAGTATTAGTATTTTGTATTTTAGTAGTAGTATTCGTATTTAGTATTTTTAGTATTTAGTTTTTGTGTTTTTGTGTTTTGTGTTTTAATTTTTATTTGATATTTTATTCTTATTAAGGCTCTAATGTACATTCACTGCTGTGATCCTGAAATTTCCCCAATGTGGGACTAATACATTAATATCTTATCTTATCTTATCTTATATTTGGCTCTTCTGGTGACGCATATGGCTCTTTTGAGTTTGAGTTAAAAAAAAAAACTCCTTCGCCCCCTGTAACTTTCTCTCTCCTCCAGATGACAGCAGCAGTAATGTCAGGTCCCTTTCTTAAAGACGTCTTTGTTCTTTTATTAAACTAAACGTCTGTTATTGGTCGTCTCCACAGCAGCATGTCTCTCTGTCTCTACGCGTCGCGGAGCAAATAAAAAGTCCCCTGTGAGGTGGACTGGACTATGTGACGTTGGTCATCACTGAAAAGTTACGTAGTGTCTCTTTAAGGGTAATAATGCGGCAATTTAACACTTGAACATACTTTTAACATATAATGCGGCACTGCGCTGTTTTTACTTCTTACAGAAACGTTGATGAACACAAAACAATGCGGGTGATGTATTCAGCACGTCGGCTCCATACATTACCCTCTGCATTCATGATTGGAAAGAAATATGCTTATTCATGCAGAATCTTCTTCTCTGAACTAATTAATTCTCCATGAGCAGTATGATAATATATATTCCCATTATATATATTCATATATTTGTATGCATTAAAAGCAGCAAGCAGCTTCTTCAGCTATCTCATTTGCTTCGACTGCTGCTAGTATGTTTGTTTCCTCCCATGATGCCGTCTTCAGCAACTCTTTGGCTGCAGGCTGAAGTTAGGGCAGCTATATTTGTACTTAACACTTTATAATATCATATTATGTCAATTACTGTGATCTTTTGAATAATGGATAGTATTTTGACATGCATTTGAGTAAGTTATACATGTAAATATTTCCTTCCACCATTGAATACATAACCTCAGCTTACACACACGCGTATACAACAACGCGCATTAACACACTGCATGTCTGAACACACTCTATTCACATGCACTCAGCATAATATTTCACCTCCCTGCAATGCTGCAAAATGCCACACAGTTGCAAAGACTGCACATATGGAAAATACGTGCAGCCAGAAGCAGAATGAACCCGATACCTCCCCCCCCCATTCAAATCAATGTTGTCTTGTAAGTTGTTGCAGGCTAAATAAACAACTCAAGCCACACACACACACACACACACACACCTGCACTCACAGAAGACTACAGCAGCAGCTTGTTAGCAGTCATGGCAGAGAGCGCCGGAGACATAAGCGAGTGTGTAATTATATTCTGGACGGAACGCATCGAGGCCACTGCGCTCGCTCATCCGTCTTCAATGCTGTGGAGATGAGAGGAGAGGGAGGGAGGGAGGGAGGGAGGGAGGGAGGGAGGGAGGGAGGGAGGCAGCATCCGGGCTCGTCCCTGCCTCGTCAGTCACGTTGACGCCTGGTACCGCTCAATCTCCTTACCTGGAGGAGGACACAGTGGCTGTGTGTGTGTGTGTGTGTGTGTGTGTGTGTGTGTGTGTGTGTGTGTGTGTGTGTGTGAGATAGGGGCGGTTGGAAAGAGATGATGACGGGGAGCTTGAAAAAATGGATGAAAGGAAAGAGGATGAGACAAGTTAATATGCAGAGTGTGAGTGACAGACTTGGAGGAAAAGGGAAGTTGGAGTTGTGGACAATGACTGTACTCTTTACACAAACACACACACACATACATACACACACACACACATACACACATGCATGTATTACGTTATCAGTCACTTAATATGGAGATTTAAAAATAAAAATGTACTGTTTCCCCTCACAAATAATCCCCTTGAAAAGCTTTTCCAAAGCGCATGTAACTTTTGACTTAGCCTGTTGGTTGTCAGATTATCTCCCACCAGAACAAGTAATGCAAATAGGAACATTTAGATTCCCGACAATGAGCGGAAGCATTGTGAGACGGGAGGTAGGCAACGAGTCCTCGCTTTTATTCTTGCAGGTCTATTTTCTGCACAAGTGAAAAGTTCATCTGCGAGTGTTGGAGCAGCAGACTTTATTCCTCGATTCAGTATTCATTACTCGTATACAAGCTCTATTTAAGATGTTGTAGAGAAATAGAAGAAAGAGAATAGAAATAGAAATATACTTTATTAATCCCCAAGGGGAAATTTTTCGACACAGCAGCACCAATAAACTAAACACACAAATAAAATATAAATATAAGAAAGAAAGAAACAGTGACTGTGCATAAAGTAATAAATATAAAATACAAAATAAAATATATATGTATATATATATACACAACATATGTGCAAATACAGCAGTGTAAAATCAAATCAAATAAAATAAAATAAAATATAGACAGTGTATTAAATAAAATAAAATATAGACAGTGTATTAAATAAAATAAAATATAGACAGTGTAAACAAATATAGACAGTGTAAAAATATAGACTGTGAATAGAGTGTATATATAGTGTAGAGCCAGCTATATCCCCGCTAAAGATACTTTCTCCTCAAGCTTACAGCCTTGTGTGATGAAGATGAGAAGTGAGCCTCCCGTGGAGGAAGGGGAAGCAGACGTGATTTTGCTGCACACAAATCAGTTAAAGTCATTGTTCTGATTTAAGGCTGTGTACACTCAGAACACGGAGCTCGTTGTGTAGAGGCCGGTGTGTAGAGATTACACATTATTTTTACGGGAACACACATATTTCTGTCATTTCTTCTCTGGAGAGAGTCATGCCAATGTTGTACTGCAGCACTCTGCAAATGGCCGCCTGAGTGTCCTCCTGGTTCCGTGCTGACTGACTCCAGTCGCATCACCGTGTCCAATCAGAGAGAAGAAGTCTTAATCTGGGTAATGCCACCAGCTGTTATCATCACACTGTCAACCAGTGGGTAAACCTGCTCCAATTCAAAAGGATACTTCAGGAAAATCTGCTGATACTTGAGATGTTATTTATAAAACGTGGTTTATATGTGCATGTATTAAGCTGGCAGCATGGCTACCGTCATGGCAATGTTCAATCTGAATAATCATCTCAACAACTATTCGATTGCCATTAACTTTTATACAAACATTCACGATGCCCAGAGGATTCATTCTAATACGTTTGGTGATCCTCTAATATTGTGTCTAGCAAATAGCTAGTCAAAAGCTTTTATTTACCTAATAAAATATGATATAATATGAAATTTCAAAAATGATATATGTCAATATGTCAAATATGTCGACATTCATAGTTTTCCAGATGGCAAACTTTAATTTTTGATAAATTCCCCCAGAAAACAACAATCGGATGACTTGTTGAGAACTTTAGTCGAAACATTCAGGATCACTTACAATTCACTTTTTTCTGACAGGAGTGACATCATCAGGTCAAAGTTTGAATACTAGAACAAACTAATGTCATTCCGTTTATCCTCTGCTGTGCTTTTTATGACATGTTGGCAGGCGAACAGAATAAAGAGTTGTCATGTTGAAGATACACTGTGTGACTCCAGCTTTCAGACGAGGCTTTGTACCAATTACTATCTGATGTGCTTTCATAAAGACACGAGGCGTGAGGCATCTTCATGTTTTCATGTCCTTGCTACTGATGCACATTTCTTCACAGCAGCCCTTTTGACATCTAATTGCAAAATAAACGTTGTTCGTATATATATATATATATATATATATATATATATATATATATATATATATATATATATATATATATATATATATATATATATATATATTTAATATTGATAAAAATACATATGTAGCTGTAGTATTTAGTGTGTCACAGTCAATCCAGTGAGCCAGCATGCATTATACTAGGGCCCTGACCCACCTATATACCACCTGTGTGTTTAACTCGTCACTATGGCTGTAGTTAAACAAGAATATTATGGAAGTGTCTTTTCGGCTAATAACAGCAGCATGACATAAAAGCCTCTACCTCAGAGTTAAACCTATTGGCAAGGCATGTATGACATCATCCACATAGAAACAGCATCACATCGAGTCAGAGAACGATGAGCAGTGATGAAACTTAAGGAAACCCTGCAACACAAACACAAAGACGAAGAGAAAGTAAGCTGGGACTAACCTACACTGCAAAAAATTAAAAAAATCGAAGTAAAATGAAATATCTCACATTAAGGCAATATATGCTTGTTTTTTGACTGAAGATATTTCTTCTTACAAGGCAGTTTTAATGTTGGAGCATTTCACTTGTTTTATGAAATCTTGGCAAGTCAAATGTTCCTGTTCTGATGGCAGATAATTTGGCTTATTTCAAGTAATATTTCCTCATTTTATTCCTTTTTCTCCTTGTATTTTGAGGCTGAATTTTTGCAGTGTATATGTTCTATACTAAACCTGCAGCGTGGAACAAAGGGGGTTTCTGTAAGAAAGGAGAAGGGAAAAGAGGCTCCTTCAAAAACAGATTAAAGCCAAACACAGTCCCACTTCCCCTCGTGTGTTTAATCACACCATGAAGAGCCTCCTCCCACGCTAACACAACTATTCAAACATAAAGTCCAACAAGTGAATAGACATATTGTAATGGCTGCATGACCGTCCCCCATGTGTGTGTGTGTGTGTGTGTTGGGTGTGTGTCACTTTTGGCTGTCAGCTTTCTTGTTTTTTCACATTTTCTGAAGATTTTGCTGAAATAAATGGCCCGTGATGCTTTTTTTCCCCCTCCACTTTTGTACACTGTGGTTTTGTCAGCTGTTCTGTACATTTTGATGTCACTGTCTCATTGTCTGTCAGTGTCTAGACGGACAAGAGGAGCAGGTAGACAGACGACCCGGCCCCGCACACAAAGGGTAGCCGAGTGAGAGAAAGATCATTGCAAAAAGAAAAATAAATAAATAAAGGGTCAACTTCTTACCACTAACCCAGGCAGCCTGGAGAAGAGGTCAGAGCTCCCCGCGGATGCAGCAGCAACCTCACTCTGCGTTTTCTCCTCCTTTCTGCAGCGATGACCTTCCTCCAGACCCGTCTATCGGGGAGGAAGGGAAGGGAGGAGAGGGGGAGCTGCAGAGTGAGGTCGAGTCACAACCGCCACCTCAGCCCGAGCATCAGCCGCAAGACACTCAGCCACAACCTCAGTGTGAGGCCCAACCACACACTCACCCTCAGCCCCAGCCCGAAGCCTATCCTCAGCCGGAGCCGGAACCGGAACCAGAACCTGAATCTCAACCTGCACCGGAGCCCGAGTACCAGTACCAGTACGAGTACCAGTACGAGCCTCAGCCCGAGCCGCAGCCTCAGCACCAAGTCGAGGCTCCGAGCGAGGAGGCGGCGGAGGACGCCCCTGAAGCGCTTTCCCCTTGCGGAGAGGAGCAGGTGGTGGAGGAGGAGGTGGAGGAGGTGGAGGAGGTGGTGGTGGTGGTGGTGGAGCAAGAGAAGGAAACGCTGGAAGAAGTCATGGAGGCGAAGAGGACGCACGAGGGAGACGAGGAGGCACAGGCCCGACGGCACGAGTGCAAAGCAGCACGGGAAAAAGAAGAAGAGGAGGAGGAGGATGAGGATGAGGAAGGGGGAGGAGCAAAAGGAGGTGGGGCGGGGAGGAGAGCCAGCCTGCACCACACGGCGTCGCCCCTGAGGGCGCAGCGCAACGGGGCCGGCGGCTCGCACGCCGCCACCTCCGACTATGAGCTGTCGCTTGACCTCAAAAATAAGCAGGTAGGGTTGTGTTGGGGATGAGGGCGGGTTGGTGTGTTGAGGGGGGGGGGGGGGGGGGGGGCACAGTAACGTGTGGCTCGTGTGTGTGTGTTGTTGGTGCTGTGGTCTGACGTGTTTGTGATGTTCCCATCCGAAGAGGAAAACGTGTGTTTTTGGGAGAGAAGTTTGGCGTCGGATGAGATTTTTTTTTTTGGGCACTTTTCAAACTCTGTCAACTACTGATGAGCTTCCTCTTCTTCATGTTCACCATCCACCATCGTCATGTCATCATGTCATCATCATCATCCTCACATGTTTTTTTCGTCTCTCGCCAAATATGGAAGTCTTCCGAAAGTACGTTAGTATTTATACGACGATATTTGACTGCTGTGTTGTAATCCCCTGGAAGTAGAGCGACTCATATGTACATTAAGTTGTATACACTGTATTTCTTTGCAAACGCGTACACACATCGGGGTAAAATAAAGACAACGTGCAAACAAATTGCGTTTGTATCTGCATGAATGGAAAAGCTTTTTATTTATTTTGTCTTTTCTTTGCTGCTTGTCTGAGATCCTCTGGATGTGACCCTTACCTGTTCTCACCTTAAACCCATTGTGTCTATGATCCGTGACTGTAAACAGGGTTCCTACGCTCATGGAAAACCAGGAAAAGTCATGGAATTCTAAAATGGTCATTTTCAGACCTGGAAAAGTCATGGAAAAAACTTAAATCATAAAAGTTTGGGAAAAGTCATGGAAATGTTTTTTATATTCTCAAGTTCATTTACACCAAGTTTGAAATAATTGATGTGTTTTTTTAAAGAAAGACGCTCAAAAAAGCACAACATTTTCTAAATTGTTCATGTTTATACTGAGATTTCCGTTTGGTCGTGGAAATTTGGTTTAAAGTAATTGAAAAGTCATGGAAAAAACTTAAATCATAAAAGTTTGGGAAAAGTCATAACAATTTTGTTATATTCACGTTCATTTACGGCAAGTTTGAAATAATTGATATGTTTTTTAAAGAAAGATACTCAAAAAAGCACAACATTTTCTAAATTGTTCATGTTTATATCATGGAAATTTGGTTTAAAGTAATTGAAAAGTCATGGAAAAAACTTAAATCATAAAAGTTTGGGAAAAGTCATAACAATTTTGTTATATTCACGTTCATTTACGGCAAGTTTGAAATAATTGATATGTTTTTTTAAAGAAAGACACTCAACAAAGCACAACATTTTCTAAATTGTTCATGTTTAAAACCAGATTTCCGTTTGGTCGTGAAAATTTGGTTTAAAGTCATGGAAAAGTCATGGAAAAGTCATGGAAATCCATTAATCAAAATGTGTAAGAACCCTGTGTACATGCATTTCCACGTTCTCATGTCTGTGTTCTCATCAGGGGCGTGGAACTCACGGCATGATCATCTCCATTTCGAGAACCATCAAACATTCGCCATTCCATTCCATTCTCATCCATCCAACCGACATCCTCCGGTCCGTGGATCTTCAACCAGGTAAGGCGGCAGCGGAGTTGAGTGGCAAACTTGTCGGCCTCGCTCTGCGGTCCTGATCAGTTTTCCCCCAACTCGGATCTTCGTTGAGAGTAATCATATTCATAATCATTTAATATTTTAAAGAGGCTCTCCGTCGCTTTTGTTTTGGCCATGCGGCTCTGAAAGAAAGCTTTTTAAAGTTTGAAGAGATGATGTCATCGGGGTTGTCTTGGTCTGGACTCGACACTTTTTAACACGCTTGAGAAGGAACGTGTGCTTTGGAAGAAGTCGGCATTTCGGAGGCAGCATGGGTTTAATGAAAGGCCGTTATGTTGCATTATGGGAAATGGATGCTCCACTGTTTTTGAAGGTTGAAGGAAGATGAGCCGGTATATTTCCACCTCTGCTCATTTGACAAATCTTTTTTTTTTTTTTTTTTATCTGTCTTGTGTGCATCTCCCAACTGTATGGAAGTGCGTGACTGAAATGTTGGACTCATTTTCCAGCAGAAAAGCCAAAGAAGAATAGAATAGAATAGAAATATACTTTATTAATCCCCAAGGGGAAATTTGTTGACACAGTAGCACCAATAAACTAAACACAATAAAATATAAATATAAGAAAGGAAGAAAGTGACTGTCCATAATGTAAGTATACAAAGTGAAATATAAAATACAAAATAAAATAAAATAAAATATATATGTATGTATATATATATATATATATATATATATATATATATATATATATATATATATATATATATATATATATATACACAACATATATGTAAATACAGCAATGTCAAATTAAATAATATATATATATATAGACAGTGTATTAAATAATATATATATATATATATATATATATATATATATATATATATATATATATATATATATATATATATATATATATAGACAGTGTTGTCCTGGTTCCAGTTTCTCGGTCGTATAGATTGTCAACTTTCCTTAAAACATTTAAATTGAGGATTTTTATATTATGCACTGTGGATTACGAAACTGAGCTCTAGTAAATCTTTCAATAAAAAATGGAGATTTCCCTTAGTTGCAGGCCTAAATATAACAATTGCACATCATGCATGTTTGTTGACTCACTTAGCTCACTTCTGTAACCTCAGCTCCTTACTTAGGTTTTACTTTCACATCCATTTCCACTCCTTTAATCTCACATCTCTTCCACTACCTCGCTGTCAACAACGCCGAAGATACGCGATCAGCTAGATTGATCTTCTTGTCCGTACAGTCGGGGGAGCGGGAGCTTGATGCGCGTGCAGATCAATGTCAGAGTAATTGGATCGGCGGGGCGACACCTTGATTGCAGGGGTGGAACCTCATGATAATGGTTTGTTTTCTCAAGCTCCGTTTAAATTTAGAGCCTCATTGAATTTCTAATTAGATATATATATATATATATATATATATATATATATATATATATATATATATATCATAGAATAGAATAGAAATATACTTTATTAATCCCCAAGGGGAAATTTGTTGACACAGTAGCACCAATAAACTAAACACAATAAAAATATAAATATAAGAAATAAAGAAAGTGACTGTGCATAAAGTGTACAAAGTGAAATATAAAATACAAAATAAAATAATATATATACACACAACATATATGTAAATACAGCAATGTAAAATTAAATAATATATATATATATATATATATATATATAGACAGCTATATATCAATATATATATATATATGTATATATATATATATATATATATCAATATATATATATATAAAGTACAAATTCCGTGTGCCATATAACACAACTAAGGCACAAAGGTTATGGTTTACAGAAGAAAAGGCTACAACTCTAAACTCGGCGACATACACATATAATATATGTTTTTATAGCTGGATGATGAGGAAGAAAAAGTTAGAGATAGGCGAGATATCAAATCTCAAACACTGCTGAACTTAGACAAGTCCATAAACCAACCATTACACAGTGTTCACTAAAAACTAAATAAAATCTTCACAAAAGAAAATGTGGTCTTACAAAAGAGGAATCTGAATTCCTTTGTCTATCTGCATTGTCATTTGCTCTTTGTCTATTAAAACTCCTGAGCCTGAGCCTAAAGAACACTTTACTTTCCCCTCTTTGTACAGCATGAACCAATTTACTACAAAGTTGTGTATCATCTCGGTAAAGTAAGTGACGCACATCTCCGCACACTGCAAAGCCTTTTGTTTTTCCGGGAAGATGAAGTCATCGATGATTAAAGCTGACTTGGCTCTGTAATTGCTGCTAATCTCTGCTTAAGAAATTGAGGTACCCTTGAATCAAAGGACATTTATCTCCATAAAGTGAACGTTTAATTGGATGGCACTCATAATGCCACTTAACTTCGTAAGCGACACGAAGAGAAGAAATAACAATCGATATGTCTAGCAGCTTGTCCCGAAACTGCTAATGCAAAAAGGCACGGATTGGCCAACGCGACGACATCGTTCAATAGTGAGGCCGCATTTTCTTTCTTCGTCACAATTACTCTTTCAGTAACGACAGACCTCTTTTTCCCAAACTGACTTCGGTCAAGGACGTCTGAGCTTCAGTGATCCCCGTCTTCTGATGGCGTCCAGTATTTTTTATTTTTTTGTTATATTTTTTTACATTATCTGCAGAACAATAACAACATATATATATATATATATATTTTTTTTTACTGACATTATCTTCCTGTAACTATGACAAATAAAGAATACAAATTAACTTTACAGTTATTAGGAACATCAGATATGATATTAGCCATATCACAGGTAGTAATATACAACAATTATACAATTTCTGATAAAGGCAAAAAATCCCCGAAACAGCCACAATACCAACACAAAAAATAGAAAATAATAATAGAAATAAAATAAAAAAATATGGTAAAAAAAAATACAAAAAATTAAATAAATGTAATTATAAAAAAGGTGGTCTCTGTCAGTTTCCTTTTTTTATTTCAGCATGGTTTAAGTACTTTATGAAAGGTTCCCAAGTCGCTTCGAAGGGCGTCCAGTCTGTTGTTGTCCTCCTCATCTTGGAACACACTCGGCATTAGTCGCGTCCCAGTTCTGCGGTTATATAATCATCTCATTAATAATGCAGATGTTTCTGTGCACGAGGGCTGATAATCGTGGCTTTTGCGTTTCTCCCTTTCTTTCTGCAGCATGCGAGATCTGATGATCTGCTGTTTTATTCACGCACATCTTTTTGTGCAAATTTACAGATGAGACTAAAAGATTATGGTTAAAAAAAGGAAATGCAGTGCGTTGTTCCCTCAGGACCGCCATGTTGTCACGATCCCGAGGCATTTCATGTTTGCCTTTTGGGAACTACACTTATGAGTTGTCTTGCTGAGCGTTAGATAAGAAGAGAGCAGGGGCGGCCCTAGCACATTTGGCGCTCTAGGCAAGCTTCACACGACATGTAATCTCATAATGCTAAAAATAAGGCGGGGGGGACGGGGGGGGGGGGGGGGGGGACGACATCTTTGCACCGTGACTAAATCTGCTGCTTGATATCATTCATAAAACATTCCGTGTGTTGTTCTTTTGGTCAACCTTTTGTTTTCGAGACACATTTTCATTTAAAGCACAAACATCTCCAGACTAAAACACATTCCTTTTTCAGAGCCTCTTGGTATTAATATTTCATACATAGACAGAAAAAGAGCCATATTCCAAGCCACGATATCCACCATCACTATTTGATGGTATCTGACGATCTTCCCCTGGAAACTCGCATTTGAGCTCACATTTTTATTTCAATGTGACCATTCGCTCAAATAACTACAATAACTACTTTTACAGAAGCCCCGTTGTTTGTGTTTTGCATATTTGACATCACAAGTTTTAAAGATCTTCTCCTTTGTATATAGAATAGAATAGAATAGAAGAATAGAAATATACTTTATTAATCCCCAAGGGGAAATTTGTGGACACAGTAGCACCAATAAACTAAACACACAAGAATAAAATATAAATATAAGAAAGAAAGAAAGAAACAGTGACTGTGCATAAACTATACAAAGTGAAATATAAAATAAAAAATAAAATATATATGTATATATATATATATATATATATATATATATATATATATATATATACACTACATATGTGCAAATACAGCAATGTAAAATAAAATAAAATATAGACAGTGTGCAAAATGCAAAGTGTGTGTGTGTTATTGCACTAGTTTCTTGCAGGAGGTGCTTTGTTACAGAGCTATATCCTTGATTTGGATACATATTTCCATCGCCTTCATGTTCTTCATTGAAGGATTACACCTTTTCCTGTCAGCCCATCTGTAGAAACGCACACTGCAGTGTTGTACAACTCTGCGCTAGTTTGTTTTCCACCTTTCCCCTCCCTCGTTCAAAAGGAGAACATGAGGTCAGCGTGCTGCTGATCTTCCCGTCAAAATCCATTTAGATCTCCGTGGAACAGAGCGATGCCCTCACTGTGCTCCCTCCGGAATAATCTCTCTCCATCAGCGCCTAGTGAAGTGATCAGAGGTAGAACTGACAGTCGGCTAATGGGGGGGATTTTTTAGCGGCGCCACTCTTGGCGGGGCCGGCCATTTCATCACTTCTTTCCATATCTTCTTATCTTTCCATCGATGCACTTGGTTTCTTGTTTGCTCATCCATTTTTTTTTGCTGTTTCTTTGTGCGGCCCTTTTTTTTATGCCTGTGGTTCTCAAGTGGCAGCTAGGGATACATCACGATTATTGTGGCCATAAATATCAGTCGGTAATAACACAACAATCATCGAACAGGAGCCTCACCTCGGCTTCCAGCATCCGCCTCCAGGCTCTGAGTCCAGCTCTGTGTGTAGAAGTGTATCCATGGCAACGTGAAAACAATGTATAGTGTGAGGAGCAATGAACCTGAAGAGGCTGGTGTCAAATGTTCCCCCTCGGAGTTGGTAGAGACCAAAAAACAAGCTGAAATAGGGTCGATATTGGATGTATTTTAGAAACAAAGAAGTTTAGAAACATCTCCAGTCCCAACTCAATCTTAGAATGGCGTGAAATCCTTTCCCCCTCTCCATCCATCGTGTCCCGGCTCGCCCTGAGTGGCAAAGTGTATCACACGCAGCACTCGGAAAGAGAGAAAGCAACGCGGCCCAAATGCCTTTTATTCACCGTCCCCCGACCCGCTTACACAGGAGGCGAAACAAACACGCTCGGCTGCCACATTTAATCCAACGCCGCCGCACTGACTCCCCCCCCCCCCCACCCCCACCCCCCCCCCCCCCTCGCCACCAAGGGCACCTCTGCACCGGAGCTCTCTGCACAGTTTGTTTTGACGAGGGAGGGACACCTTTTGGAGTAATGACATCGTGGCCGTTTCTCAACTCAAAGAACACGACTGCAGACTTTTTTCTTTTGGAGTCTGGACTTGGGAGTCCAGACTCCGGAGGACGGGAGGACGGTCTTTCTGCGATTGGAACGGCAGCTTATTTGATGACGTCATCACATCAGCTGTTCTTGCTCCTGAGTTTATTCTAATTATTCAGTGTAAATTATTTTTTACAGTCGAATAAACAAAACATCCTAAAATGACATTCCGTGACTCAACAACAGTAGTATTCTTAAAAAGTCATCTGTCAGTTGTTTATTTTCTCCTCCGCTACTGTTTCCGGTTGCTGGTGAAATGCATTGTGGGATATATGCTGGCCAGAGTACGCACAAGTCTCCTCTGATGCATCCTGGGTAAAGTGGGAGGAGCAAGTCACATCCGGGCATTTTGACCGTGAAGAGAGAGAAGAAAACTTTGAATGTGAACATGTACCTGAGACTGATGAGGAGACACGAGTCCACGAGGACACAAGGAGAGGAAAGGACACAAGTAGAGGAAAGGACGCACAAGTAGAGGAAAGGACACAAGTAGAGGAAAGGACACAAGTAGAGGAAAGGACACTAGTACGCTGATTGAGAAACGGTCCATCTTACCTCTGTGCCCGTGCTTTCAAAAAAACAACGATGAGAAGTCGCCATCAGCGGATACAGTCGAGCTCTGAGCCGGCGTCTCATTCAGAGACCACCTTCATATTCTCAGGGCGTCTCCGGTGGCTGGCGGAGGCTCTGCGGAGAAATGGAAATGTGTGAGTAGATAAGATGGACTCTCAGTGTCATTCCACTTTTCTAAAGAGCTTTGTGTGTGATTCCGTCAGAGGCTGCATCTTGAACTAGCCACTTATCACAAATTGCAAAACCCTTCGAGGCATCGCAGCCTATCAGGAGGTGGTCGGGTGACTTTGTGCAGTGTTAGCAAAAAGGAGATTAGCATGTGAAAGTCACATCTTGATCCTCCGTGGTCACGGTAACCGCTCATCCGATCGCCGTCAAGTCCAGCTCCTGTTCACCGTTTCCAAAGAACGTGAAGACAACTCCAGTTACTGACTCAATCTCTTTAATTTTTATTTGGATTGGTCTTCCAGTGAATTAGGTTGTAACCTTCAAGACAGAACATACATTACATTTTAAATTAAACATTTTAATTAATTTTATATAATAATAATAATTTACTTTTAAATTTTACCAAACTCAAAATGAGATATTCTTTTAACACAAAATCATCGTTTTTAGGCCACGTTTACACATATTTACAGAAACAAATATTTCTGCCCCTCAAAAATAACGTTGTACACACAAGGTCGTTTTCAAAAATAGTTTCTGTTTATATGAACCCGCATAAATACGCCGTCTGCATACGTCCCATAGGACGCTCACATGACGTGAAGCATTTTTTTGACAACCTAAAACTCGTTTTACCTAATTTTTCAGAAATCTCCACTTTGGCCGGAGTTTTTAGAAATGATGTTTTTTCCTCATAAAACCTCAGTTTTTGTGTAAGTGAGGCCAAAACGCATGAAAATATATGTGTTTTCCCATCGTGTAAACAGGGTCTTAAACACCATGCAATTAAACAAATCATTTCACCATTGCCGTCTTTGGGTTGAACCGTGGAGTGACCTCTTTGAAAATGCATCAGAGCGTCTCCACAGGTGTTCCTAATAAGCGACACTGATTGCTGCTGCTGCTGCTCCTGCTGCTGCTGCACTCTGGGAAATGTAGTCTCACACACCTAGGCCCTCAGATTCAGCTCAACAATCGCTTTTGGATTTACTTACAGGCAAGAATCCAGCCGGGATTTAGATTTCCCAGAATTCAATGTGATTTTTCTTTTACGTGTACCGTCTAGTCAGCATTTCCCTTTTTTTTTCTTTACTTCCTATTTTTTCCTATTCGTAAAATGGCGGAAGGTGACCCTGACGTTCTTTCGAGGCTCAATCCTCGTCCACACTCGTGCCCTTGATGCAGTTAGAACAGAAACACAATTGTTTTCATTGATTTAGTCTGAATGAAAAGGATTTCAGAGTGACGGGAGACGATAAGAGAACTTTCTGTGCTCTTCCCAAAGATACCCACACCCTGATTGTTCTGGTAAACTCAAAGAGGTTTCATCTGCTGGATAATAATGCCTTTATTACATCTCTATCTATTTCCCACAGCATTTGAGCACTTTTTCACAGGCGAGATTAATGGCTCATTTTCAGACAATTTAAAGTTACACGGAGGACCTCTCTATGGAATTCTCACAGATTATGAGTTTTATTTGAGGAAATGAACAGTTGGACCAAATGAGTCAGCCTCCACTGCTCTCTCTCTCTACACACATCGCACAGTCTGCTTGGAGAAAGAATCACTGAACCATGTGAGGATATTATTATTTTTAGATTTAAATGTTGTCTGCTTCTTCATAGAATTGGACCTGACAACCCTTTTCATCTCCTGGGAGTTTTATTTATTTTTCTTTTTTCCTCCACAGTAATTCCATTCTTCACTCCACCTGTTCCTTCACCCTGACATTCAACGTATATTTCATATTCATCTCCCATAATAATAATAATACATTGTATTTATATTGCACTTTATATTTGAGCAATCTCAAAGTGCTACAGAGCAGAATAAAACAACAAAAAAACAAAAAAAAATAAGATATATTTAAAAGCAAAGCCCATCAAATATATTTTAGCAGTAAGTTTTCTTAAAAATGTGAGTTTTCAGGTCACCATGCAGGAAAATGCTTAATTATAAAAAAAATGTAAACTGTTGTGACCTTTGCATTAATCTAACCCCCCGTGATAAAAGAGATTATGAGAGTGCTTGCCAATGTTTTGACAATCTGTGTCTATCTTGTGGTTGCTCTGCAATGTCTAACACTTCTCAGCTATTTTCATTTTTTTTTCTCATTTCATTTTCATTTCATTTTCATTTCATTTCATTTTTCCATCCCACTGTCCATATTTTTTACTCTTTTTTTTACTCTTTTACTGTTTTTTTTTTACTCTTTTTGGCTATACAAGCCCATTGCACAGACTGGTTTATTTATAGCATTTTGCACTATCCTCGTGGATATCAACACTCAATCAATGCACACTAATATCTGTAAAAATTCTGTATACACCCTACTCCCTGTGAACATGTTCCCCCTATGTGTATTGTTGTTATACTGTGATTCTACTGTAAGTTGTGTATGTATGTTTGTGAGTGAAGTTAAGCTACTGGTTGACCTAAATTTCCCTCGGGATTAATAAAGTATCCATCTATCTATCTATCTATCTATCTATCTATCTATCTATCTATCTATCTATCTATCTATCTATCTATCAGTAGACGATTAGGATATTCCTAAAAACTACAGATTGCCCTTCCAGGTTGTAATCTACTTCTTGTCAACAAATTCCAGCAATTCATTATTTCCCTTTTTTCTATGCTTCTTTCTTCTCTTCCTCCTCAGATCGAAATGTTAGAGCACAAATACGGCGGCCACCTCATCTCCCGCCGGGCTGCCTGCAAGATCCAGACCGCCTTCCGCCAGTACCAGCTCAGCAAGAACTTCGAGAAGATCCGCAACTCGCTGCTGGAGAGTCGTCTGCCCCGACGCATCTCCCTGCGCAAGGTGCGCGTGCAAAACGCCGAGGGCTTCTCCGCTGAGCGGGCGCTGGCCGAAGGCTGCAACCCGACGGGCATCCCGTTGGTGCGCTCGCCGTCCCTGCCGGCAACGGTCGGCGGCAACCTCACCGACCTGGAAGACTCGTTCACCGAACAGGTGCAGTCGCTGGCCAAGTCCATAGACGACGCGCTCAGCAACTGGAGCCTGAAGACCATGTGCTCGCTGCAGGAAGGCGGAGCCTATCAGTTCGGAGCCGACTCCTTCAGTGCTGCAGGAGGAGGAGGAGGAGGAGGAGGAGGTGTTGGTGTTGGTGGAGGAGAAAGATGTGTTGGGGGAGAATCGACGCTTCGTCAAGGCCCGTCACTGGACCCGAGTGACCTGTCGAGAAGCGCGAGCAAGCTGATGATGGCGTTCCGGGACGTAACGGTGCAGTTCGACAGCCAGAACTTCCGCGTTTCCTCCTCCGTCGTGGAATCGGCCGCCGTCGCCCTCGGCAACAGCGTCCAACGAGAAGAAGGGGCCCCCACGACCGTCACGTCGACTTCCAACCCGACCGACTCCTTTCCGGTCTTCGTTCCCCCCGGCCTCTCGCATGCGACCCCCCCTCCCTCGGCGGAGCTCCCCGCCGAACCCATCGACCCGCCGCCGCCCCCGCAGGAGCCCCCGCCGCCCCCGGAATCGGACTTCGAGGAAGGCGAGCAGGACGTCGAGTTCCCCGCTCCTCCGCCGAGCGAAGAAGAGCTCGGGGAGGAGGAGGAGCAGCAGCAGCAGCCTCCCCTGACCCCTCTGGATAAGATGGCCGCTCCTCAAAGCCCGGAGGAGTTTGCGGTGGCGATGCCGCCGCCGCACGCGCCGCCCCTCCACGGCCCGCCGCCGCCCCTGGAGGCGAAGAGGTGCGGCTCGGAGACGGCGGATAACAGCTCGGAGCAGATGAGCAGCAGCAGCGCGTCCACCGAGGCGCGCTCCACGTCGGAGGCCTCGTCCAAGGAGGCCCTGCAGGCCATGATCCTCAGCCTGCCACGCTATCACTGTGAGAACCCGGCCAGCTGCAAATCGCCCACGCTGTCCACCGACGTCATGCGGAAGCGCCTCTACCGCATCGGCCTCAATCTCTTCAACGTGTGAGTTTTTTTTCTCTCCGTTCTTTTGTGTTGCGACGATTCTGATTAGATTTTTGTAATCCGGCCGAGGATTAACGGTGTACCGCAGTATCGATGCTATCTGGTTAGCGATGGTTTACGGCCCTCATCACAACGAGATTTAGACGTGACGGAAACAGGTTTTTGAGTGAGCTACTCCTTGCTGCTGTAGAATCTTTTCCTCTTCCCGCTTGTCGTGGAGTGGTTTGAAGAACGGTCGACAACAGTACTTATAAAAAATATTGGGTTTATTCTTAATAAGCACAGGTCAGGAAACAAACGCCTGCAGGCCGTTTGGAGATCTTTCGGGTACCGAATTGAGAAAGTCTGTCTAA